>DWLI01000114.1:0-29402 GCA_018249915.1 Cecropterus dorantes dorantes
TAGTATTTGGGTTTGTGACCAGAGAAGCTGTTTTCACATATGATGCGCTAAAAATCAATTTTCCCTTCTATAAAATTTTCATCGATAAAACTAAAAAAGTGGAAATAATTTTAATTTTTTAAAGCGTGGGGTGTTTATGAAATATTTTATAATGATAATAATAATTTTGTAACATCCCACGCATATTTACGATAAAAAGATTTATCGTTCTACTTTTTTAAACATAGAAAATTATTTTCGATTTTTAGTTCAGCTGTTTCAAAAGCGTGTTTTTTTAAGTTTTTTAAACTATTATTTATTATGGGCTCTACTAGTATATCGCCTACTTTAATGATGATTATTAGAGTTTTTTAATATATCAGCAAGTTTGTTAAGATTATATATCATTGTAGATGATAATATATTAATTTAATACGTAAACTGTATTTAGATATTTTTTTTGAGTTATTGGTATTGTTTATTTTATAGATATTTAGTAGAACAAGGTTGTATACCGCCGCTTTGCGACTTATTGACGCTGACCGATTCAAAGACGGTCCAAGTGGCTCTGAATGGCCTCGACAATATACTAAAGGCGGGCCAACAGACGGATCAGCGCGACAATCCATATGCAGCTCTAATTGAGGAATGTTTCGGTAAGTGACCAATCTACGAGCTAGTATAATTTAGTAAACTTATTTAAAAATTACTACAATTGCTACCCGCATAATGAGAGATCGGAATTATTAAATAATGACTTTAACTGGTTTCTTGTTCTGCGTTCTACTAATGATTTAGTTTCTTATATCACCCATTCTTACAATAAAATAACCAAAAAATGTTACGCAAGGCGAATACAGTAAATAGTGCCGGTTTAAATTAGCCTTCACCCATTAAAACGATTGGGCGCCTCTTCTTCTCAGTGCCCACAATGCTTCCCGCATGGCCCAGTTTGAGAAACATCAGTGTGCGTCTTAATTTAACCAATAACTATTTTTAACTGAATATAGATAATTAATAGTTCTATTTAAATAAAAGTATTTGAATTTTAATAAAATAAAAATTCTTAAAAATGATTCGATTTCTTAATTTTATTTACAGGTGTAGATAAAATAGAATTCCTTCAATCACACGAGAATCTCGACATATACCAGAAATCGTTCGAAATAATCGAGAACTACTTTGGATCGGAAGGAGAGGATAGTAGAATACAACCCGAAGTGTCTTCTACTACAGACCAATATCAGTTCAACACTGACCAGTCTGTGCCTATGGGTGGTTACCAGTTTTAACATTGCCTACTATGTATGCTACATATAAAATTGATGTTCATTGTGCAGTGAGTACTGATTGTTGCTATTTATTAACCTATGTTGTATTGTTATATGCAGTAAGGCTCAAGATTTCCGGAAATTTAAATTACTTGCATTTAAGCTTAAGTACATCCATCTATTTAGGAGGGGGCAACAAAAATTAGAAATTTAAGCGAGGGTGCTTAAAATCTAAAAGACAACATACAAGGGCTATGCTGTCGGAAGACATTTTTAGCTATATTTTTTTTAATCTCGCCCCCTACCAAACGATAATCTCGGATCATTTAGTGATTATACAATTAGATATTTAGAACCAACTCATATTGTATGATACGAATTAAATATCCAAAATTTTATCTAGTCTAAAAAGTGTAAGTATTTTCGTAGTTGTGACATATATTTTAATAAATGATCGATGTTATGGTGTATTTTAAAACTATCGAATTTATATTCGCTTGTAAGCCTGAACCCACTTGATTTATTGATTTCATTTCAGATGCCTGTAATGAGGAGTGGGTAAAATCATCAGCTTTCGCAAAATAAAATATATACACCAGAGTGTAATTATACTTTGCACCAATATGTAGAAGAGTAGAATTATTTTTACTACATAACATTCGGGGAATAATAAACTAAACCTTTTTGTTGCTATTGTAGATAATGGCGTATCTAGTTATTTTTTATGTAAAATATTATATTTTTTGTTGCTTTTCATGCCAGTCTTAATTAGGAAAATATTGTAAGTTGTTATGTGATAATAACTTTTTATTCTTTATAATGTATTAAAGATTGGTATCAAGTAATTCCTGACTTTGAACTTACATATGGTAGCGGAAATATTATATTGTATGTATTTATAATACTGGTTAATTTTATGCCACCATAAAAATCATACATCGCAACCAATAGAATAGGTATAAAAAAATCTAGTACGAATACTAATATATCAGTCATACATTGATTAGGAAGATTCTGTCTAGTTATTATAATTTGATGAAGTCTTTTATAGTGATAATGAAATGAAATCAGCCAAATGTCTTCGGACAGTTGAGCTACTAAGGGAACAGTTTTTACAACATAGTTCATTAGTATTAGTATACAAGAAAGTATTTTCCTTTGGCATGCTTCCTAGGTCCAAATTTGATAGTGATTTCGATGAATTGTATATATTTAGTTAAACTTATGTATGTGTTTATCACATAGTATTGTTATTTTAGTAATATTAAACCTTAATAAATTTCTCTAAATTGTTATGCTACAGACTAAAGCTTAGCTTACATTTCATACCATAACCATTACATGTGAATACTAGAATTCATTCATAAATATAGGCTAAATATATAATAATAAAGTCAGTAACTGACAGGTGCTTTATCTTTTACTGGATACCCATGTTTTATTTTACTTATAGATACCTAGTGAATACAAACCCTACATTTTTTCTACACTGCAGTATACTTCTAATTTTCTGAGTTAATTAATAATATTACTACTACTACAACACAATATTATTACTCTATTTGGTGGAGATGCCACGATAGCAGTAATATAGTGAGGTAGCAGTGTATATAGTAGACGTGGGGGTTATTTCACGTCACTAGTTACAGTAACTAGTTACGCGGCATGAAACCGAATAACTAGTTTCGCGTCAAAATATAAGTAGTGATTTTTGTAAAAGTGTTATCGCGGAAACTGTCGGTCTCGGACGATCGAGCGCACAGCGTTACATTTCTTTCTCATCGCACGCGCCTATTGGCCGGCCGAGCGAGCGAGTAGGGAGATTAAAAATTTCGTAAGCGAAAACGGGATAGTTACAACAAAAACGAAACAGCGTAACAGTATGCGTATACGTTTAATTTTCATTCATAAGACTATAGACATAGATAATAGAATAGAGGAACCTATTACTACAGCTACAATCACTTAGATAGTGATTTAATATATTTTCGTTTTGTGTGTAACTGTATAGTTGGTGAAATTATTTATCTCACCACAGTAACTAGTGAATGAAAATAACTAGTTTTGAAACAGGTGACGCTGACCAAGTAACTAGTTTCGTTAAGTTTCTTGAAAATGGCGGAACGACCCACGTCTAGTATGTAGTGAGAGGCTGTTTTTGAAAATTTCAATATTTGAAAAATTGTTTATCATAACTAACCGCTGGTAGTTTAATAATTTGTTTGTTAAAAAAAAAAACATCTTTGTGAGTAATATTTTAGGTTCCTTTTTCCCTATTTCCAGTACAACTCAAATGAATTCCACAGACATTTTTTTTATTCAGCATTATTAACGAACACAATCTACGTCCAAACAATCATATATGGAAACTCATAAAAAGGAAAAGTTGCCTAATGTTGTAAAAGTCCAAAAGCAGTAGTAATGAAAGCAGGGTAAAATAAAATAAATAAGAAAATATGTTAAAAATAAATTTATTTTCCTTATAAAGTAGATAATGTTAAAACTTATCATTGGTCCATTAAAATTTCAGTAACATTTGTACATTACTTATAATTACTTCGCTTTCCATATTACAACACAATCGATTCAAACAGTTGGAAGATATGGTTTAGTGATTTGAATCTTATATAATCTTTCTTTATATTGATTTAAATAAATAATATTAACATATACAGGAATAATGTTTAAGAAATAGACAAATAATAAATAAATTGTCTGATTCTAATATCTACTATTAACATATTTAATTTCTAAATAAGGTTAATTTAATATATGAATTCATATGCAGGAGCCGTAAACTGGGGAAAAATGCCGAAATGTTCAAGGATTGAACACGCCGAGTACGATATTTATAATTTAATTTTCAAATTAGCCTAGATTTTAATAGCACGGTCTTGTATTATCCAACTTACCTTATTATTAAATTTATACAGTATTAAAACTCTGTACTACAAACTATATCATACATATAAAATGGCACAGGAGGTCAGCGATTCATCCATTATATTTTTTCATAAACTGACAAAATTATAGTAAACTGAAGATACGTATGGCTTTCTGGTTATAGCAATAATATATGATTGCTAAATTAGATTCATTCATCAAATTACGCGTATGTTTATAATATACTTTTGGAAATATGCTCTTTAGTATTTAATAAAAACAGGTAATCTTGATTTAGTATGTACATCAACATGTTAAATCACATCCTTTCAAATATATCACAGCAAAAACTATGCTTATCAAAATACTGCTGTCATCCTTTGCTACGCAGATATTTGCTCTGTACAACGTATGTATCCATTTGCCGTTAAATAGGCTCTGTAGCGGAATGCCTTGCAAGGTGTCGTTCAATGCTTAGCGGTGCGTTTCGTTGAGGCACTACATCGCACCCTTGTATATCGGTTAGAGAAGTTACTTAGGTTAGAGAATTTAATGTGGGCCTCGAGTACTTATACATGGTTAGGATGTTTGAAAAAAAAACGCATTCAAATCGGTTCTTCCGTTTAAGAGTTACGTTTACACATACAGACACACAGGCAGACGGACAGACAGACAGACATAGAAGTTAAATTTAAAACACCCTTCCGTTTGCTTCTGGGGTTACAAATTAAGCACGTTCGGTACTAAAGGAGAGTTCTCTAGTGGACTACCACATTATGGGGTAATGTAAAGGTTTATTTTTAACATAATGAACTCGTTCAATTTCTTTAGGAAAAAAGATTTAAAAAATTCGAATTATCCCGATTTAGTTTTTTTCAGAAGGCCTCCCAAAGCTATCAGAATTTTTCGCTTTTATTTATTATATATTTTAATCTTAAACATTCCATACCTATTTGAAATTAATCCTGTAGTTATTATATAAGACATTGAAGTTAATAAAATGTAGCCAGGTCTTATAATATTACGACGATATAGACAGCCAAGGGACAAGAAGATTACAATTTGTATAAGTTTACAATTCAATATATCTTTACAAAATTATTGACTTGTTAAAACTTCATCTTAACGTTGGTAAATATTTACTTGTTACCACGATACGCCCATATCATTAAAATATACGAGTGCTGATAAAAACCGGTGTTCTACATGAAGTTCTTCCCAAAATCTCATCCGATCCAAAAACGGATTTCTGCCCTTTGTGAGCTCAGTGCCAATACTAAGATAATTTATTTTGGTTTCATCTCCTACTGGTTCCCATGTGATGTTCAGGAGAGGATCATCTTCATCAGGCGTAGGCGTCCTAAAATCAAAATATGATTAAGTGAGTAAAACCCAATTAAAAATCAGCTTTTACATTTATATACATCATCAAGCAATTAATTTAATATGTATATAATATGTACACTAAGTATTTAATTACGTATATGCTTACCCAAATTTTGCGAAATTAGTCCACATTTTAAGCACTCTACTTCTTGTTGTCAAAGCATCGCGGTTCCCTTTCCATTCTTCTGGTTTAATCTTCATATCAAACAAAAAGGGAATTTCTGTACTATACCCTACACAAGTGAAATATTGTACACATTTTGGTGCACACCATTCTCCTGCATTGTTTAATATGTAATAGAAAATAGGACATTCGGGTGCTGCTCGATTATGGAGTCGTAGCGTTTTGTTTACATAATACAAAAAATTGTAGTCTCTTACTAATTGTAAGTAATGAGTCTTAACATGCTCAGGGGTGTTATCAACTCCAATATAGTGATCAAAAAGCTGTTGTCCAAATTTTGTCGTGGCGGCGTCGCCAAGTGCGAGACGTTTGGGCACGAGTAGATTAATATTGTTTTTGAACTTCTCATAATCGTAGAAGTCATCATTGATGTGTTTAAACAAATTTGCTACATTGTTATTGCTTCCTATAATAAAAGGCACTTTGTTGTAGTTACCAGATTTTATAATTAAAAAGGGACTTTTTGTTAGAAACGCCGGCTGACCCTCAAATTCATCTTCTATACATGGTTTAAATATAGAATCATAAATATCACTTCCTGTCAGGTCAAATTCGCTTAGAAATAATTCACGACAGTTTTTCATAATATCCATGGCTGAAAAAGATCTAAGTTCTTCTACTGCTTCTACAATATTATTACTTGTAATGCCCATTTTTTTTGCCAATTCCATCGCTCGCGTAACAGGTCGTTTCTCCAGTGACCAATTATTTAAAGCACAGGCATTTTGCATTATAGCTTTATGAAATAATCCATAAGCCATAGGAGAAAGCATCATGAAATGAACTAAGGCGGCCCCTGTACTGCTTCCAAATATTGTGACATTATCTGGGTCTCCCCCAAATTTGCTTATATTTCTTTTTACCCATTGCAATGCCATAACAATGTCTTTTAGACCAATATTTCCTGGAGCTGTGAAATCTTTTACAGACAGAAATCCAAATGGTCCTAACCGAAATCCACATCTAACATAAACAATATTTTGATTCAACAACAACTTTGGATCCCATACAAAATCAGCATTGACTACAAAATTGAAGCTTCCAATCCAGAACATTACTGCCATGGGTTGTTCAGGTTTTAAGTTTTTAGTGTAAACCTCTAGATACAAGCAATCTTCGATTCCGATTATCTCATAGTTTGTATACATACAAATTGGTTGTGGCGTTTCCTGTGTACAATCCAAAGTGTTTGACCATGGCTGTATAGGACTGGGTGGCTGAAAAAAATGGATTCGTTTTATTAAAAAATAGTATACAAGATGACTTGTAAAAAATGGTAACTGTTATCAGATAGTAAATTTATCTTGACAAAATACTAAAAAAATAAATCTGCTTTTGATTGGGTCACTCAGGTTATCAGCAAGTATATAATAATTTTAAATAATCATTACATTCAATACTGTAACTATAGTTAAATAAGATAATGCTCGGCTAGCAATATTAGCACAAGTACATTTACAGTAGACAGAGACATGCTTATTCTAGGCAATCCAACTTAGTCCTCAGAAGTAACAATATATCTGTTGCCAACCTCAGGTACGACTGATCTTATCTGGGGTTAATTGCACATATCCATTGGTGGCAGTAGCCACCTACCATCAGATGACAGGATTGTCTGCTATCTTAATATTATAAAATAAACATATTTTACATAAACTAAGTTGAAACATTTTACAAATAAATGAAAAGTTTTCTGTCTTAATTTTATTTGCTGTAGATGTTATGTTTTGTCTGCTAATTATACCTTTATAAATACATAGAGATTAAATTTATCTCTTTAAGTTTGAAGATAATACTTCCCTAGCTTACATGTTAGATGTACACACATATAAGTTTACAAGATGAGTGGTTGATGTAATACATAATTTCAATTAACTCTAAGTGTTTATGTTCTTTGTTGTTGTCAAGAATAATTTCCATTGATTATATTTTGTAGTCTTTACTAACCAAAAATTATACTCATAATGTGTTGTATAACAAAATATTTGAGAAATAAGTTGACTATTTTTGATAAATACATCACTATGACTTATACCTTTATGGCTTAATTTTGGATACATCACTGCCACACCTTATTGTTGCAATGTTGTTATAGAAGTGTTAAGTGCTTCTTGAGGTATGAGGGTGTGGTAAGGCATTTAACAAATACATTAATAAGGCGTTTCAACTTAGTACTCAAGGGTTGCAATGCATCTGTGACCAACTATGAACTAATGTCTGGGGTCAATTACAAAGCTCTTGGACAGCAGTTGTCACTCATTAACCAGTGGATTTCAGGCACATTTGTTACTTGCTTAATATAAACAAATCTGGAATCTTCTTATGTGATTTCATACTAATGTGGGACTGTGAGTTTGAGTTCACTCAATGTTGACTCATTGAGTAACTCCAAAGTTTGATTAACAGTATCAAATTTGTATCTTCATGATGAAAATTTTTTAGGTCCTACTTGTATTCAGATTTTATTGTGTCTACACAAACAAAAAACTGTGGGAACATGAATTTAGGAGATTAATTATTTAGTATTTCCTTTTATTATAAGATTGAAGTAACAAATGAGCATACAGTCCACCTGATGCTTAATGGATTATAGCTACTCCCGAGGACTAAGATAGTCTAAACTGCTTCACACTAAAAATAGATAAGCTACAGCGGTGGTACCTCCTCGATCAAACGACACTGTTTGTCACCAGGTACATCACCTTTTGATAGTATGCAAATATCAATTGACACAATTTTAGGGGCATATTACAACAGAATTTTGTAATGATAATTTAAACTTATGTCTCAAAGTAGTCTTAAAGTTATCTTGTATCTTTGTTCATGCACATATCTCTTTCGTAATGTAATTTAAGTATTATTTTTAATTGAAAATAAGCAAATGTTTGGCTTACCAGAAATCTAAGGGGACCTACAGGTGGCTTGGCAAACGGAATCTTCCTGAACACATAAATGCTATCCTCTTCTTTTTTATCAATAAATCCGCAGATCGGCCCATTATCTATTTCAATGATGCATTTACTCTCCTCATCAATATGATCCATATTAAAAAGGATTGGTTATATTGAAATCACATTAAAGCAAGAATTAATTATGACAGTACTTATCTGATAGAAATTTCAAATAAGATTTTATTTATTTTATCAGGTTTTTAGACCAACTGGAATAAAACTAATGTTTGTTAAGAGTATATCCTCTTTGATTGAATTAGGGTACTGTTGCTAATATTTATACTTGCTATTGGTATTTGGAATGGATTTGATAGGCGACTCCGAAATTTGACATTATGTCTTTAACATTTTGACTGATAATTAACGTCATTTTATGGTTATGGCTTCTTGCATTTCAGCCAGTTCTTCCAGATCGTGATTATAAATACAGTATTTTTTACTAAAAATCACAGAATTTTGTACTCAATTACAGTAGATGACATTTTAAGGAAAATTTTTGTTAACGAAAAAAACGAAAGGTCAACTATTTTCCCTGGGTTCGTACAATTTGAAAAAAAAGGTCGTTTCTCGATCATAATCGAAATAAGATTTTATTGTATACTGTTATGACCCATTCCAGTGTACGGTAAAAAAGTTGAAAATACAATAGATCTACTGTAATTACAGTGAATCTGGAAGCACGGATTTTAGCCCAACTATATCATCTAATATATTAACTAATCATTATTTGTCCATATATCATTAACCCTTAATGCGCCTAATTAAGGGATAAAGACAAATACTATTTCTGAGCTGATTTTGCAAACTGCGGCAAATATTCTGAAAAAATAAAAGAATAATTAATGGTCCTTAGATAAATTAATACTAATTGTTGATCTTTGTTGCAAAATTACGTATTTTGGCGAGAATCATCAGTGGTTCAATATCATTCTAAATACAGTCTACTGTAGGGACATAAGATACAGGAGCGGGAAAAAGGCATACTTTGAGGAAGCAAATTTTACAAATAACGTCTCTTTCGTATTGTTTCATATGTCTATCCTACAAGAGATCTTTTTTCACCAACATATTTCCTGAAGTTCTTGGGTTAATTTCTCTTGCACCCTGCACGGGCTATACCTTACGTTATTAAATGTTAGCCAAACAATAGCGCTGTATATAATGTAGAGTATATAAAAGGGATTTTTCCTTTATTAATACAAATGTAGGTACACAGTGATTGAACTGAAACATTCATTCATTAAATTATGTATATCTATAATTATACGTCGTTATTTTTACTTTCTTGGTACATAAACCGACATTTCACATCATTTAATCACTAAAGATAAACTGTATATTGTCAATCATCGAAACTTACTGATTATGCCGACTCTCACGCGTAGAGCATTATTATTAAAAGTCAAAAAGTATTAAAATTATAACATATACAACAATAATGATGTATATTATACAAATAGGTATGCGTACCTGCGTATGCGTATTCTGTACCAAGCAGAGTAAACGAAGATGTATTTTCTTATTGTTATTATCGGCGACCCTACAGTATTTCATAACAGGTAAATGTATTTTTTATTTAATCATTTTGATAAAATTAAAATTAAAATGTTTTTCGTATTCCTTTTTAGGGTTGCGTAGCGTAATGGTAACCGGGAAACCTTATGAATTCCTCATGTCTGTTTGTCCGTATGTCATAGCCACTTTATTCGGAAACTATTAAGGCTACAGAGTTAACTTGGTAGGTAAGTTTATTTTGTAAACCGCTTTCCAAATTATGTACAAAAATAAAAAAAAAACAATTTTGAGGGGCTTCCCATACATCAATCATTTTACCTATACGTGTGGGGTGTCTATACAAAGGTCTTCAAAAATGACATTGAAGTTTCTAAAACCATTTCTCAAAGTCGATTGTTTGAGAGATAAGCTTTTTCAAAATAAGCCCTTTCAAGACAGTAAAATGTAATAAAGTGTTTCCTTACCCTCTAACTTAAACTCAGAGAGTAAAAAAATTGGATAAAACATATGTCGTACATGTCAAGGAAAACTTTAAAGGAAAATTGGTTTGAACAAGATACTGTTAATAGTTTTTGAGATACAGCACTTTTTCAAAAACCGAATAACATAACTTTGTAATTCATACAAACACTATGAAAAACAAACTTATGTTGGTTGGTAAACTGTTTAACATTATTTACTATTTTTACAACAGAGCTATACTACTGAACTCTTCGCCTGCGAGCTCGACTCACACTTGGCCGGTTTTTTATTTGTTATAGTGTTTGTATAATGTTCTTGGCTTCGTACTCTTCGGACTTCGAAGATAGCTATGTCTATTCTGTGACCGTGATACGGCAAGTTATGGAGTGTTTCAATTAAACTCTGTTGTGACCATCGAACAATTATGTATAGCCGGTCGAACATTTTTACATTATAAAACATAGATATGAATCGATGAGGTAACGAGACTAAAAATTTAACAACGTTTGAACTCATATCTGATACAGCATGCCGTCATGCAGTGGATATCTGTTTTGCCTGTGAAGTCATTAGTCTAATAAATGGAAAGTCATCCTTACTGTTAATGTTAAAAAAATACCAAAATCATGATTATGGTCGAATTCCGACCACCGGACTGCTCGTCATCATAAAGGCATCATTGTAGGTACACAGTTAGACACTGGCTTTAATTTAGAGAGTAACGTATTTCATTAGGCCTCTGAGCAATTTAGTGCTAATAATAATTCCCTATTATAATTTTTACTAATACCTACTGTCATGTTGTGTATTTTTTGTTCCAAGACTGTACCTAATATACTTATAAGCAGAAACAGTGTAGTTTGAAAATCGTTTATTTAAAGGAGATTCAGTTTTATAATGTTTATATGTTTGGATAAGGAACTTTACCCTTTTATAACTTTGACAAATCTACTTCACGGTCATAATATTCCTTCAAGAGATTCTGATCCATTACGGCATCATCGCAGTATCTATTTTTTTTTATTAAATCTTTTTTTAACTCTTCGATATCTCTCTCTAGCATATTCTTGAATGCCACAGTGCCAATCATGTTTGCAAAGAACTTTCGATTATTTGTAAATTTAGGAGAGTAACCGACAGTGGTCTTTGACGGGTAGTTTATATAACTGTGTATATTATTTGATACAAATCTGAAATGAAAATAATTTTCTTTTCAAAATGTGAAAAATAATTAGGCATCTAGCCTATTCATATTTAATTTCAAGATACCTATATACTTACTTTTGATTAGGCATTGTTGTTTTAAAACATACATCGAAAAGATTATAAAATTGTTCTGCTGTTTCTATGGCTATAGTTTTGGCTTCATTATATCTGTAACATTGTAAATAATAGGTAACATAGGAAAAATAGTGCTCATATAGATTTTTGTGCTTTTAGTATGTTCTCAGTCCTCCTAATCGGTCCCCGAAATTTCAAATCTTCAAAACTAAATCAAAACTCATAGATAGTAATATCTTATTTAGTTTTTTGTGATTGTTTTCTTTGTCTCTTTATTCATTTAGGAAAGTGAACTTGAACAACCTGAATATGTATATAAACCTTTGTTGATTCGTAGAGCCGTTATCAGAAAATATTTTATCACAAGTAGTGAATTAAAATTTAAGTTTTATAATATTTAGCATAAATAGTTCATGTAAAGTTTTACACTTTGCAGCAAAAGCAAAGAAACTTGTCTGTTTTGGCATTAATGGCTTCACTTGACTTATTCAACATCCTTTGCCGCGCAGAGTACCTAGACATATAATATAAGGTATAATGGATGATACAAACTATTCATTCAGATTTCTGAATCGAAATCGGATTTTTACAACACGGGTGAGAATATTTTTAGCACATAAATTGAATACGCACTTTTCCTCGAAATAATCATCGCACGAGAATCTCTTTTGTAAAACTAAAACAACTATGAAACGTGATATATAACTTAACAACATATTTCACTTTATGATCTAGATTAGGTCTTTCCGCTTATAGATCTTAAGTCAATAAAATTTTATGAACATAACACAATAAAAATTGAAGTCAATACGAAATATATGTAATAACATAAATATGTTCAAAACTTTATAGGTTTAACTTACTTATATACATATTTTTAAACGAATGGTTATACGTTTTTTATTTCAATTTGGAAGTAGCAACGGAGCATGAGTCCACGGTTTTGGAATGGTGTGGGTGCCGGCTGATGTGTGGTGTCGGATCTGTGATTGACGTAAGGTAGAACAGTGGCGGAGCGTCGCAGACAGCGTGCCACTGCAAGCTCCTTTGTTTCAATCTTATATATAAAAATAAATACGTGGATAAAAACTGACTACTTAGTTACTTAAAATTTTGTCACACATCTATTTCATTATCTCATTTTGTCAGAAGGTAGATAATGAAGTGAAATTAATATCTATTATCGTCTTCAACATGACTAGTCCCAATATTAATATAAGTAGATCACAGATTATGATGACAAGACTTAAAAATAATTATTTAACAAAATAATGATAAAATGAAAATATATTGGCAGACTACAAGAGGAATACGCGGAGGGTTCTGTACCAGTAATTTTAATTTTCATTATTCTTATATATTATAATAGATGCCTGCCTTTCTTAAACAGCTTAACAAATATTCTTTCTACTCCCAAATTGAATAGATATGCTTCCACGACGAGCTCTCAAGAAGCTTACGTTCTGTTATGGCAGCTGTAGAACGAGGGCTGTTGACGCAGTGTGGTGCAGCAGACCGATATAACGCGTACGCTGAGAAGCCACTTCATCCGTCATCTCATTATTGTGCCGCTGCTGGCACGGGTCTTCTCCCAGATTGAGAGAGTTTCAGGTCATAGTCCACCGCGCTGGCCAAGTGCGTTGGTACACTTCACACACATTTAAGAACTTTTTAAGAACTCTCGGATGTGCAGGTTTCCTCACGAACATCGTCCGTAAAGCAGCGAATAAGTAACTTCTAATACGCACATAATTTTAGAAAAAATTGTGGTGCGTGTCTGGGATTCGAACCCAAGACTCCCGATCGAGAACCCGAGTTTCAACCATTCGGCTATCACAAAATATTAGGACGCCACTTACTCCGCAACAACATTCATCTTTTGTGAAAATATGAGCTAAAACATAAGTTCAACAAAGATGTTGGTCTTGTTAGCAAAGACTGGCTAAAAATTTTTTGAAGCGACGTCCAGAAAATCCAAAAACTTTAAATTTCGTTGATAATTTCGTAAGAAAGAAAAATAATATTTATGCGCCTTAATTTACTACGGTAGTTTAATAAGACGCAAGTCAAGATTTTTTAAATTGTTATATTTCTTTTCATGCTGAATTCTGTATTATTATTTGAATCTAAAATAAAAAAAAGCTTTCTAAAGAACCTGATTTTGTCGATTTTTATCAAATAATTCTTGACTTTTAAAGTTAGGTGGGCCTTTTTTGCCGCAAGCACCTTAGTATAGATTAGCTATCTGCGTCGTGAAAATGTTAAGTGTTAATATTTAGTAAATTTACTAAAAAACGCTGAAAATACTGGTTTATTCTATGGGTGCTCCCTTTAATTTTTACTATTTCTTAGGACTTTTTGAACAGTCATCCATAATCTATACACATTCCATATCTATCTATCTATTACGTTTGAAGAGGTAGAGTCCTGTGTGAGACAGTTAACAGTCCTTAGAAATAGGGTTCCGTCTTTACCTTTTGCGTGCGGTACCCTATAAAGGTTTGCATTTTGAAATGTCATTTGGAATGAATATCCGGGGGCGTCTACGTTATCATCAGGGGTGCTCAATTGGAACATTGGCCCGATAATAAATTTATTCCCTCAAACCACATCCGACTCTCTCCCACAACACCGCCCTCTGCCTATAAGTACACATTTACATTCCAAATTCGGATATCGAGTTCCTTTTGCGACGACTTCAGTTGGAGGTGGTATATTTTTTAATATCCATATACGTATGTTTGAATTATGTTGTACCTACTAGTGTGGACATTGAAAACCTCCCTTGCCAAAAAGATTAAGGTCGCTTCGGAGCGAGTAAATTGGTCTATATTCAACTTCTAATATGATTTTACGTCGGGTTGGTCACACAAGCATTGCTAACTTAGAGTATAAGGTTTGAAAATTTCTTGTATTAGTACCGTTTTAAATGTAATAGTTTTAAAATAACATGGTCAGATCTATACTCTTTTCTATTTATATAAATGTATTTTAATTACTGTAAGTAATGTAATGCGTACCAGAGAAAGAATGAAGTTTATTGCGTTCATGGCATCACTACTTTTTTAATATTGAAGTAACAAACGAGCATGCAATCCACTTACCATCAGGTGGTAAGTGGCCACTGCTGCCTATGTATCTAAGAAACTTCATACAGAACAGGGGTTCTATCTGAAGTCGATTACAGATGCGTTGCTATTATCGAGGACTAAGATGGTCGCTTCAAATGAAAGTGAACCGGCAACCACGGCTTTCCACCGAAACGCAGCAATTGCTTCACGCTACAAATACGTATACCTCCTAGAAGTATTAGTTCTACCACCTTCTACAGCTAAGTAATTAAGCTTTCATTAAGAATAAGCGTGTTCATAGACATCCTTATGGAAATAATAGTCAATATTAATTAATGAAGGTTTCTGCACGTGCTATGAGAGAAATGTCTGAGACCTGCCATTTGCACATGGATCTGCTATATGACAGCGTTAATTGCGATACGATTATATAAATATTGACAGGAATCTAAGTAGGTACTTACATTTTTTCTCAATCAAGATTAATATTTTTAATACATACACATATTTTTTTATCGTATATTGCTTTAAGATACATACAATTTATTTGTGTCAATACGGTTTTTGTAATTATAAGAGTAGCAAACAAGCATGTTGTGCATCTGATGGCAAATGGCAGGTGTCCATTAGACATCGGTAAGAAGACATTCATGATTTACATGAGGTGATTTTGGCGATTTTTCGTCTCCCCCTCTCCCCTTGGTGAGATGTAGTGAGATTATTTAAATTGGTAGTGAAATAGGTTATACTGAATTTAGACAAGTTTCCGCGAAGTTTACACTAGTGTCCTACCGAAAGTTCGGTTTCGGTTTCGGTCGAGTTTTGGCAAAAACGGGTTTCGGTTTAATTTCGGTTTTGGCGGCAAACCTGGCGAAACTTCGACCGAAACCGAAACTGTGATCGGTCATGTTCAGCGCGTGAGTTCAACTTGAATAAGTAATCGTATGTTTAATCTTATTCTAACACGCATTTTTTTCTAATCTTGTTTATTATCTTAATTGTGAATAAGTGAAAATGTCGAAGACAGAATACTGACTGAGACTGGTTATGGCCGAATTTCGGTAACAGTTATGTTGCCGAAATTCGGTTTCGTTTTCGGTCGTAAAAATCAATTTCGGTCGGACACTAGTTTACACAGTTTCTTGTAAGAGAAATAATGTCATATTAAGCCGAGACCCCTTCCTCTACGTGAGATTTGATGAGATTCCACCTGACTCTCCTGCCTCTCTACTTGTCTTAGTTCATTCTATGGCACCCTACTGGAGACCTGCCATAGGTGCGTCGTTTTTTCGGACTAACAATAAGTTGAACAGCGTACGTACCTAAGTCTTTCGCCCTGACCACACAAGTTTAGTACGTTACAACAGTTATATTGCCTACCTAATAGTCCGAATGACAATTCAATTTTTTTTCATACATTCATGTTTGAAGCCATCTTTTTAGTTGTCGATGTATACAGTTGTATATGGTTCATGGTGTTGTATATAATGTGAAAACACTTTATTAGCCGTCTCGCACGAAACTCGTTACAATTTCTCGAACACCGGTTATGAATGCGTTTCCTATGTTTCCTGTGTTGAACCGCCTTTATTATTAAATTTGGGTTCCAATTTTACAGCATGTACCATCCACAGACAGTACTTGAGATAGGTATATTGCTATTTTTTTCTTAGTTTAATTTAAAATTTATTCCTTTGAATTAAACTCCACAATAGACACATAATAAGTGTTTTACATTAATTATTTACCAATTACGTTTTTTTTGTAAATGTTTTAAGGTAACTAAGTTCGTAGTATATTCACTCTTACGTATGTTCACTCTTACGTCTTAGTCTTACAGTTTAAGAGAATAGATTTTTGATTCACAACTGCTGCCGTTTGTATTGAATTTTACAATTCTACAATTATTCATATTGAGTCTAATCCCAAAAATACAATTGGTTATGATTTTTTTTACTATACTAATTTATACTAATTTCATACAATGAACATATATGGGAAAATCACATTTTGGCTCGCTCACCGGTGCTCAAATGCATGTATTGCGATGATACATACATTTAACAAATTTGCTTTGTAATGAGAAAACAACGTTATATTTACGTATCATTGCGATTAAAAATATAAATCATAATGCGTATAAATTTATAGATAAAATATATTTATTTATTAATTATGCCATTTATTAGACAACATTCTAACTGTACTTTCTCAACATTAATTTCTAAGTCTTGTGCTATTTTTATGTGCTAAAATTAAGAAGAAATGATATTTCTTACACTGTAAAGGTTTAGCCGGTACTATAGACCATTATTAATGGTTTCGGTATGGAATGCGGAAGCAGGGTCAATGGTTCAACTATGTATGGTGAATTCCTGATTTTCCTAAGTATTAAATAGACGCACATTGGGCTTTATATTATCTTCAATTCGAATAAATACGTTTTAACACAGAATGCTTTCCTTGTTTGCAATGAATGATGATAGTTTAATTAGATTTTTTTGTACTCGCTGTTTGGTTCTATAAAAATAATAATGCATTTATAATAATATTCCCATTGTATGGTTATATTCTATTCCATTATTATTCAAATCCAGGTGTTTTAAAAATACTGAACAAACTGTGATTTTATATAAAATACCAACTAATTACTGAAATGTTGCAGTTCTGCAAGTTTCATAATCAACAAAGAACACCCGACTATATACACAGACTGGTCGGATGCAGACCGCCTCAGCATAGATTCCGTAGATTTTAGAAGACTGTAACATTTCACGACTTATTTACTGAGCGCTAATATTGTACTTACTCCCGAGGCGGCACATATTAGGGGACGTGCAAAATCTTTTTATCGTTGACAGATCTTTTAATCAGTATTCGAATTTACACCTTTTGTTATGTATTTTTGCCAGCGACTGCCTACCTTGTAACACATACGGCCTTTGACTTCCCTTAAATTTTTACATCTGGCTCGCAACTTTAAAAAGGTTGCAAATACATGAACTTAAATAGCATAGCAAAAAGCTAATAAGTATTAAATCATCTCTACTGGTCACATGACCCTTCTGAGAATTAAATGGGAATAACGACTCGTGTTACTATATGCATGTACCTATATTGTTATTGAAAAATGCCAAATTCCAGTTATCTAATGTAAACTCGTTTAGTTCAAATAGAGAGAAACAAAAATCTCCCAGAGTTATATATTTTGCCATTAGGGATAAGGATGATAAAATTCGCGTTTCCTTAGGTAATTTGTTTCCGCTAGCCGTCTCCCTACAATTAAATTTAAGAGGACGGCCTGAGACTGTGAAGCAACGCTGTTTTGATTTAAGAGAATTAATTAGTGTCACAGACTCGCAGTCTTGCACGTCTGAACTGAATTAAAGAAAATGAGGAATATTATTTGAGAAAACACTATAGCGCAGATAAATGGTAGGTACTTTATTAATCTACCTTTACAACAGTATAAAATTGAAATGTCTGTTTGTGATGTAAAAATAATAGTTTTACACTAAATGCTTGGAACAAAAGTAAACAAAAAATAAAGTGATACTTATATAAAAAATCAATTTTTTGTCCGTTTATTAGTGCCGCTGTCGCTGAGAACTAGAATTATGTAATGAATATTTTCTGAGGGCTTCTTAGAATAATAAGAACCCAAAGAATATAAATAGGTACATTTGGAAACTTTTTTGAGATTTGTTAGACATGTTTTTTTCATACAATATTTTCCTTCAACTCAAAGCATGTCATAAAAAACATCTAGTAGATTTGCTAATAGAGATGCAAGCATCAAAATTCGCCGTATATACCACGAGGATAACCTAGTGATTACGTAGATAAAATATTTATTTACATATTTATTAGACAATTAAAGATTGTACTCCAAGTGAGATTGCTTGAATATATTTATAGGGCAGATATCCGAATCGTACGGTATTGGCAGCTGTGCTCTAATGGGTTTTTCGTACTCGCTCTAGCTTTAAATGAACAGGCAACTTTGCAGATGTGGCATCCAATTCGCCCAAATCTGAGGCAGTCTTACGTTTTGTTGATCTGTATAATGTCCTTTTAACATTCAATGAAGATCTAGAAGAGATAGAGAGAGAATACGTTTGATCTAAATGTTAAAGTCTTTGTGGCATATTAAGTACATTGTACTAGGCAATAAAATCAATGGGATTATGTGTGCGTGTTGCCACACACATTTCCATCTAAAGTAATAAAAAACCCTAAAATGAATCCAGTCTATGAAAATTCGAATCGGCCGCGAAATAAGTAGAGTGAAATTAGAGAGACACTATGACATTATTTGTTTTAATGTCGTAGTGTCTCGGCAATTTCATGATGAAAAAAATGTTACCTTGGCTAAAAAATGTTACGCATAAGGTGTAAATTTTAATTATTAAAAATATCTCTAAAATGTAACGTTAAAGGTATATAAGAAAGAAGTGGTACCATAAGAAAGAATACATTGAGCGATTCGCTCATATACCAAAAAAAACATTTTTTAACTACTGCTCATTTTTCTAATTGCTGTGATATATGTACCTAAATTTTGATGACTATCGTGAAAATTATTCTTTTATTACAAATTCATAATTATATAAAATGCAGTTATGAACTATGCAATTTAGCTCGTGATTACCGCAAAGGGGCGCGAGTTTAAGTAGTAGATATATAATAAGATGGTATTATGTGCCGCAATAATCAAGTTTAACGAACTTAGAAGTAACATTTTTTTTCTAAACTAATGGCGATGGTAGGCCTACCAAATGGGTCAGATAAACACAATTTTCCATTATGAATTCATTTATCCATCTTCAATTCTCACATGCCAAAACCGATCGAGATTCCTGCAGAGTCACTGGTCCATTTATATCCGCTTTGTGAGAGCACAAAGGATGTGTTGTCTCATCGATGAGCACATATTTTGCTCACTGTAGGTGTAAGCGAACTGTTACTCCCACGTTGTTCTGAAAAGGTTAGAAGCAAGTATTTGCTAGCGTTAACATAATTTTGGGAATAACTTAGAGAATCAGTAGGTATAGTTAAATCAGGGAGGTGCCACGGGTAAAACCATTTTTAGCGTAAAGTGTTTCATTCGTTACATTAGAAGCGTGTGGACGCCGTTTATCATCTATTTGCTGTGCTTCGCGGTTTCCCACACTATGATATAGAAAAAAAAAACAAACAAACAAATATAGCGTGATGTTATATAGTCTATTGCCTACCTCGATAAATTTACTATTCTATGTCTCTTCTACTAATCAATTCGAACCAGTAGTTCCTGAGATTAGCCCGTGCAACCAAACAAACTCTACTGCTTCATAATGTTAGTAGGTATAGATTTGACGACCATCAGAAGAGGCAGAGTCGATCCTCAGATCCATGTCATCAGATAAACCGTGTGCTCGTTTGTTACAAAAAAAAAAGATTCATTAATGTAATATTTAGTTAATATTTACTGCAAAATTAAAAAAAATGCTTAATTATTTATCTACTATTTTCTACTATGAATATTATATTTTAGGTAGATAGGACATTTGGTTATCGTGAAACAGGAGATGTTATGAATAATGGACAGTGTTGTTTGAAGATATCACATGCCGTCGTGTCGTCGCCAGAACGAAGACATGAATTTTGTTTGTTCAACTGAGAGCACCCGGACTAAAGTACTTTGACCGCCCTTGGGGTAAATTCAGCACATATTTGTGTTTTATTATTATACATAGTGAATATACATAATATATTCGGGTAACGGATAACTCGTCCAAAACACGCTGCCGCGTGTTTTGATTCATGTTTCTATCACTACTTACTTACTTTTGAGCTTTTTCATTACTTCATCAACCTTGGGGAGTCATCAACTTTGAGGGAAGCCTGTCGCCAAGCTGGTCTGATTTGGCACCCATTCAGTTGCAGATCCTTGCGGTCTGATAATCATTCATTCATCCCTCGGTAATTAATGGTCCACACTGTCAAATGGCCTTGTACCCTTTACATTTATTTTTTTAATTGCTTTCATGCCCATAAGAATGTCAGTAAATATCTGATTAAAGTAACCAATGCCGCCCATGGACATAAGATTGTCCTATTTGAGATCGTCTACAGATGCGATGACAGGACTAACTTGGGATGCGTCGGATAAGTATGTCTGCCTTACCACACCCTTCAGATCAGAATACAGCAGCGCTTAATACTATTCTTATTAGACTTAAATAGAGTTGGCGATGGTGCCGCCTGAGTCAAACCAAAACGAATTTTATCACCTTTAAATATCGTAATACCAATGACTTCCTTTTACTCGAGGCCAAAATAATAGTTAGATTTATCCTTCTATATTCTTCTCAAAAGCTTCATTATCGCAATTGACGTCGGCAAAAATGGGTGGCTTGGAATGATAACATACGCTAGCTTTCTATCGGATTTCTGTTCAATCTAATCTCATAAGGGGGAAGGTATCCGCTTGGAGACACAATATTTCACTTTTTATGACGTAGGAGGTATCCAGAGCGCCGTAAAAAATATAAAGAGAAAGAAAGTGCCGCGTTTTTACGGCACCTTTAATAGTGTTGCTGCCTTAGTTTGTTAGTTTTTATAACGACTTCACCGACAGGTTTTCCTTTCATTTCAGTAAAATATTTTGCATCTCCATTTTGAGGTGAAATAATACAAGTGAAAAACAAGAAAAGCAAAAGGTAGTTTGTATCGCAGCGCTATTTAAGCTCCTTGAAGCAAAAATACTGTATGAAAACATCTTTGTTTTGTATACCAGCAAAGTATTTTTAAAAAGAAGTGTCAAGATAATTTTCGACGATAAAATTAGAGTATAAAACAGATTTAATTATGTGTTACCTGGAAGAAGCTATATTCAGTATACATGGCTCGACGGACACAAAAATGACACCACGATTTAAGACAGTTTCTTTTGCAGATTGTATAATATTATATAATTATTAAGGTATTGTATATTAATAATATTTTATATTAGCATGAAATTTTAATAGATCTATAACAAAATGTAGCTTGTCTGAAATTAATAAAATCTCGTTTTTGTTTTTGTATTGGACTGTCTTGATAATTAGATAGATGGCATGGATTTATAGATAAAAATAATAGGGCTTTATAGATAAAAGTTGGAATAAAAGAAATTAACAAGTGTTTGTAGTGAATGGCATGTAATTTATCGGGTTATAAGTCACTGCTGTCAATACAACGACAAAATATAAAACATTAGCTTTCAGGGGCAGCCTTCCATATTTCAAGGAGGTTGTACGTGCATTTTCACTCAACTGTGATTGATTAAAGTGTCGACCTTCGCAAATTCTCTTTGCCGCTGACCGCTCCGGCCCTGAATAGGGCTCTTTGGCCGCCCGATGTTTTTGCGAGAGATATTGTTTACACATTTCTTATGCACATAAATCATATTTTAAAAATATATTTGGTTATTGTATTTTAAGTGTTTTAAATAATAATAATAATACATTTTATTATACTCAACGAATCGATAATAGAAAATACAATTTTAAAACAATACAAAAGACGGTTCGTCGCTTATCAGCATTTTCTTCAAGAAATGCCTTTTTCTTTCATTTAAAATGATCGTCCATTTTTTGTATACTTGTAATCGTTGCATGTATATTTGGTTCAAACACTTACCTAATTAGATATAAAATTTGCTTCTGCGTTCTAAATATGAGTTCCTTTTTAAATAAATAAAAATTGTTCAGCTTGTTTTATTTTATTAAATCGAAAAGAAAAAGATTTTTGTTTTGCTCGGGACTATAAAAATATGTTGTAACACAAATCTGGTATCTCATTACCGTCCTACCTTTTATTCCAACCAATTTTCCGGCTATGAGGAACATTACGTACCATTTACATGCCTAATTGCGTATGTCCAAAATAAAAAGAGTAATCGTTGTTGATACAAACCGAGGCGGCAAGGTTAATGAGAATGGGCGTCATTTCGCATCCCGGTCCGTGGGTGGAGGTGAAGCGCCTAATAAAGTTTCATGCTACGACCCTTATTACGGCCCTAGCAGACATGCTACATTTTATAGGATTGAAATAGTAAACGAGTGGGTATGCATTACACTTAATGGAATGTTACCATACAGCACGTGGACATCTGTAACCAAATCCATACTAGGACATAGGAGAAATAGGACTAAATCTGAAGGCGATCACAAATGCACTGCCATTCCTGAGGTCTAAGATGGTCGCCTTATATGTTTGCAGTCCTTACACTCTTCAACCGAAACTCAAGAATTGCTACATGCGAGAAATAGATGTGGTGGTTTTTCGGTCGAACCAATTTCGTTATATCATTCTCAATATTCATGACACATCACCGACATCATGTTTGGGCGACGTGCTGTGTCGCTTATTCGCTAGCACGCGTTTTAGCGACTCCATAATTGGTGCAGTTGCTACATGGAACGTTTAAAAGTAGCTGTGATCTACCCTGAATGGTGCGCGGGGGTAGCGTTTGATCGCTACACCTAATTTCCAAAAAGGAGCTGTAGCGTCGATCTACGATGTCAAAAGTAGCATGTCTGCTGTGACCCTTACGGTTCCCACGGCTTGTCTGACCTAGCTGGACAGAACGATTAACAATGCGTAAACTGATTTAGTCGGTGTCGGATTCCCGGTATATTGTAGTTGCGTTCGTTCCGCACGTTTCATGTGCAAATAGCCGTGTATGAATAGTGCCTTTGATATTCGGATAGCTGGGATTACAATTTGCCTTTTTTAAGTTATGGAAGTTTTAAATGGGTTTGCAGTTCACCTGGCATTTGTGTCAGTGATTTTTGATTAAAAAACAAAAACTAAATTTTATTATATGCACCAATATTACATATGCAAACTGAGGTGATTATTATTATTACTGTTCGTCTTAATAACGTGATTATTTTAATCTTATATTTAAGCGTTTGGGTTATATTTAACGGTTTGGGTTATAACTTGACTTGATATTGAATTCAGGGCTAGTCTAAGCGTTAGCTTGGAACGGAGTTTATAATAAATTATAATATATAATAATA
This sequence comes from Cecropterus dorantes dorantes, assembly GCA_018249915.1. Taxonomy (NCBI): domain Eukaryota; kingdom Metazoa; phylum Arthropoda; class Insecta; order Lepidoptera; family Hesperiidae; genus Cecropterus; species Cecropterus dorantes. The sequence continues at coordinate 24,037 of DWLI01000114.1, forward strand.
TGAATAATATTTATAGTTTAAGTGAACTTTAATTTTATTTGTTTAGTTTGGACTTCTTTATCATATGATATAAAATTCTTTGTGTCAAAAAAACTTCTCAAAAAGAAACGAGTTGACAAAATTGTAATAGGACATGTTGGTTCATTACTTTGCGTAATAGCTGATATACATTAGTAAAGTAGGTAGGTGGAGTACGCGGCTGCGCTGAACTCATCAAGGCGTCTATTTTCAACATTTATTGTATCTCTGAAGTAAAAACTAATATTTACCAAGGGGGTGGCGGTAAAAAAAAAACGATGATCTCAGATCATTTTGTATTTATTCTGGTACGACTTTATAAATCTTACCGTAAGTCGTGTTTTTGCAGAATATAGGCACGTCTTTGCCTTTAAATTGGACATACATCAATATTGCTCTATTAGAACCTGCATTATAGTAGTTACCTAAAACTATAGTTTGCTTTTCTTATATATAATTAATTTATAACTTGTGACTTTGGGATTATTGAAGTACTTAATTAAAATTTTAGATTGCATCTCACAAAAACAAAAACTTTTTTGTAGAGTAAATCTGGGTACAGGTATAGCAGTTGGAAACTCGTATGTTAATTTGTTAACGTCTAAAAAAGGCTAATTCTTTAATAAATACAATTGTAGATTACTATTTTTATGTAGTATTTCGCAAGATCGATAGCTCGGAGAGACATACGCGTTTATAAGTAGGTGGTAAATTATAATGAGAATTTATAAATATAATATTAGAAATCACCCTTCTTCTAATATATAAACCCTTGAGTAACTTTAAACAACGAATAATATAACTCTCATTCATATTTCACAATTCACAAAATAATTCTTGATTCATTAAAGTAAATACGAAGTAAGATTTCACAAAATTAATCTCACAACAATGGCAGGCAACAATCCAAAACAAATAAGTATCTAATAATTGCTCTATATCTTTCGTAAATTTTAATTAAACGTCAGATGAATCCAATTCATCTCAGCTATGAAAATAAATCGAAGGTATTTATAACAGTTTTACAGAAAAGTAAATACCTGTTATATGGGTTATATTGAACTTACAATTTAACCTAACCTACCTAAATGGTTATATTTAACTTAGAATTTGTTTTGAGGAGAAATAAGTGAGGTTGCTCGATGCCGATATTAAACTCCTGCCACCATCACCATCACCACCACTCTTATTTTATGTGGTAGTGGATACATTCTTATGGGAGCCGTCTTACGTGAGCTTTGTCTTAAGGGGGAGCAACGTATTTGTGACTGACCTCAACTAAGCCCCTAATCTTATCTGGTTGATCACTTACCATCAGATGCACTGCTTACATGTTTGCTACCCGTATATTAAAAATAAGTAATATGTTTACTTTAAAATATAATTTTAGTAATAAGGTCTGTTCCAGATTCTTGACGTAACCCACAATTGTTTTTTCGACCTACTCAATAAAAGGCATTCTATATTTATTTTTGCTAAATCCTTCATTATGTTCACACGTCTTTGAATTTGTCTGCTCTAGTACAGACGACGTGATCAATTGTGAATATATTACAAATAATAAAAATGGACCTCAATTTATATTCTTCTCTTCGACGCCCTAGCCATCTCATTTATCTAATTATTTGCTACGTACAATATACTATGATACTTACATTTGACAATTATTTTATTTCTGATACCATATAATATATTTTGCTATTATACTTATTTATTTAATAGGTATTTAACCTGATCAAAGCTTTTACTTTAAGAGTTAAGTTTCATCTGTAAAACTATAATTATGGACCTTTTCTTTTCATACAATCTCAGTTAAAAATATATTGCACTGATTGATATGTAAATGATTAACTAGTCAGTTTAAATTTCAGTCAAAATTATTGTTTGGCTTTTTTGTAAGATATACGCATAAGCAAAGGATAAAATTGCAAAAATGATTTAGTACGATCCACTCATACTAAAATATTATATCGCAAGAAAATCAGTCAACACGTGCAATGAGCCGTACAATAAATAATCATAGGCCATGCGTTAAACATTGAAAATAGGATTACACGGACCATACTGACATATAGTTTCCTTTGCCTCACTAAAAAGTAGCACTCGAAACAGCAATACCCTCGTTACAGTCGTTATCCTAATGATAGCGATTTAGTTTCGCCAAAACAGTTCCATCTTGCCCTTAGTAATGGTTTATAAAGTGCTACCTTATTTGTTACTACTCATTTTTTACTCTACATATACTTAGCCGGCGACGACTTACTGTCCAATTGCTGGTCACAATTTTACTCTCAGAATGACAAGGGCTTAGGCTATAATCCTTCATACACCTCTGATGGCTTTTGTAACCGACTTCCCAAAGGAAAGAGTTATATATTCCTCATGTAGGTATACCTGTTTATATTTTGTAAAAACAAATCTGTGAGTTATTTATTATTATTATTTTTGTTAATCTGAGTGTATGTTATTCTCAGTGTAGGCAAGTTTCATCAAGTTATTTTATTTCACTGTTAAAGAGTTAATTAATTGCTACTACGCGAATAAGTTTGAAAATCAGAATGACATGTCTGGGTTTCGAAAAATGATCGCACAATTTAGAGGCTTAGTATTTATCTTATAAACATATGAGTTTATAAAAATACAATGTCACAAAGTTGATTTATTTATATAATTCCGTAGTTAGTCAGGTTCCATAGTGTAGGTTCGCCATTCGCGTCAGCGATGCCCTCGTTATCCTAATGACAACGATTTCGTTCCGCCCAAACAGCGATATTAGTTCCGTTGAACAGTTCAATGGTGTTCTTTGCGATGGTGTATAAAAACATTTCTTTTAATACGTTTATTTCAAAGTAACTTTTACGTGTTTAAGTATGTACGTATGCTTTTACTCTCGTATAAAACGTCGAGAACGTTATCAACTGTTTAGCTATAGTTTTTAATCAGTAAATATTTAATATAATTAACAATTGTTTTTGTTTAAGTCTTATGATCATATTTTTAAATTTTGTCAGAAAAAACATTGTAAAATATATTGTTCTTCCATTCAATAATTTAACTTAATCATAATGTGTTCTTATAACGATATAGAATTAATAGTCAATTGTAATTAATTTTGGCCTCAACACTGGCCCGATCTTGTGTCCACAGCTCGATTATTTTATGAATACTTCTTTGAGAAAGGTCTGAATAAATCTCTATAATATTCCTTAAGGCGTCTAAAATGTAAAAGCCCATTTTAGGCTAGCGTTTGTACAGCTTTAAACAATGACTAGGAGTTGTGAGATCAGGGTTTTTACTCCACTATGAGCATTATCGGAACTCTTTGTTCCAAAGGTTTTATGACACCTAGTTATTTAGGCCTATTTTTCGAATTCAAATATAAGTAAGTGTGTACTTGTGTGTAAGTGTGCACTTATCATTACATTTGAATTCTAAAAATATTTTACTTATCTAAAATAATAGGTAATTTTTTTGATGGAAGTAGCAAACGAGTATTCAGTTCACTTGATGGTAAGTGATCACTGCCGCCTGTGGACATCTGCAGGCATTCTGTCTTAAGTCATAGGTGTGTTATTAGTCCGGAGGATTAATATGGTTGACATATATAAAAGTAAGCGAGAAACCACACCCTTCCACTTAAACAAGAGAACAAGATGAGTTTCACGCAATGGCAAACGTGCATTCAGTCCACTTGATGGTAAGTGGTTACTGCTGCCTATGGCCATCTGTATGCAACTTCATATAAAACAGGGATTCTGCCTGAAGTTGATCACAGATGCGTTGCTACTCCCGAGGATTAAGATGCCTCATATATAAATAAGCCGGCAACCACACCTTTCCACTGAAACGCAAAAACTGCTTCACGCTAAAAATAGGTGTGGCGGTGGTACCTCGGTCGAACAACACTGGTTCTACCACCTGGAACACAGAATGTGCATAGAACAGGTACAAAACATTCTGTGAATAACACCATTTAATGTTAACAGGGATGATCATTTAACAATGTTTCTCCATAATACATACAGCGGGGGCGGTTCATTTGGTCCCGTTAAAGAGTAGCGCCGGCCACTCGCGTCAGCGCTGCCCTCATTACCCTAATGACAGTGATTTCGTTCCGCCCGAGACGCAGTTTTAGTTTCGCTGAGCAGTCCACTGCTACCCTCACTAATGGCCTATAAAGCTCCGGTCTGTTCCTTTCGAGTCTAATTTCTTACCTCCTTCCCTTTTATTATTAAATAAACAGTTTATTCACATTTACTATTGTTTGTCCAGTTCTTAGTCAAAATTCAGCCGTAGCAACGTATCTGTAATTGAATAAAAAATGAACTGTTTTATTTTGCCTGCATGTAAATACAATATATATATTTTGCAAAAAGTTTAACCTTTGCGAGTAATTATCATGTATTCCATGCAAGAAATACCTAATGCTTTAAATATTAGTTAATATTAGTAAATTTATGGTCCTGCAAATAATGTAAATGTTCATGGGTACAAATAATAATCTAAATACGTATATAATTATAAATTCACATTTTAATATTGTTGAACCTTTTCCTTTTTATTTGGTTTACTGCGAAAACCCACCATTTCCTGACTATGATTTATTTTGCGGCCTGTAAGCTGAGGGTCACTTTAATAAATGTATTCGGGAAAGGTGCTCCCACAAATGGATGGAATTTTCTAGATGCAATAACCTACAGAAAATATAATTTAAGTGCCGGGCTGTATGAGTAAATCATTAGTTCGTCGGACATAAGAGGAATGGTAGGATTTTGACGGTAACTAAGCATGTACTAGTTAGAATTTGTGTGATCTTTTGTACCAGTTTTTTTGGACACAAAGCTAAGGTAGATTACTGAAATATTTTCTTTTATTATTTTATTTCTTAACCATTCAGTGAATCGAAATGTAGTCGAGTGCCTACTCCAATGACTCAATGACATCTACGTATAGGGTTGCCATGCTACATACATTATTGTACCTACTATAAGTCGACCAAGCTAACTAGACGAATGTCAAACGTGACGTCACTCGCAAGCGCGCGAGTACTGAGGACAAAAAAAATAGCAGTAATGATTATTTGTGAATTGTTGATTTCAATGTCATGTGAATTTTAATGAATTTCTGTCTTAAAAATTTATATACATATTTGTACTTAAACAACACTTTTTTTTATTTATTTTGGTTAAAATTGTAACAAAAAATAATGAGTACAACAAATTAATGTTTGCTCATTTATTTTATTATCAAAAATCAAAACAGATTACGGAGTTTACGTGCGAACGGTACTAGGACGAGAGCGGGGCGTGAGGCGGGACCGGGGAGGGAAACCGCATTCCTTCCGTTCG
>DWLI01000115.1:0-29318 GCA_018249915.1 Cecropterus dorantes dorantes
TAAATTGATCGCAAAACTCTACACGAAGGACAAGTTCCATAATAAAAATGTGAGTAATAAATTCTTTTATTAAAAAAATAATTTTATTACAATGAGGATAACGACTATTGTTATAAAGTTTGACCAAAGCCATAAAAAGTATAATAAAAGAGGTAAACAAGCAACGGTTACAAAGGCGAGGTAACATCTCATTATAACGGATTTCGGCTGATCCCAAGGGATTTCTTATTATACGGGGATCGGAACGTAAACCGTTTTTTTTTTTATCTCCACCAAAACTTTAAGTAGAGCTTAGCTGGCTTGATTTTTCGAGAATAAAACAATAAGATAGAGATAAACAACGATAAGCTTATAAACTGCACAAATTGCTAATATACATATATTAAGAGCTTGTAATATATAAGTAAGAACCATCATGTTGGCGACGTTCAAATAAAATGCCAGTTGGTTCAAACTACCAATGAAGGCACTTTAAAATAGAGAATATAACCGGCCAAGCGCTCTACCCGAGGCAATTTTACAAAATCAGACAATAGCCAGCTGTCGATAGACAATTATCGATTTTCTCCCAGCAAAAAGGGCGAAAGGATTACATAGTATCGATTTTACTTTCCGCCCATTTCTATCTAAAGAAAGTTGTACCTAAATAGACATCTGCAATCCGTAACAATCCTGTTTATATACGCACTTATATCGGTACTAGTAAACGTGTAGGCTTATATGGATTTTCACACGACATTTCAATGTAGCGGCAAACAGCAGATGGACTAACAAAACTGGTATTGCGAGTGTAACTCGCGTATAACCTGTTTTCGTTCAGAAATCTAAATAATTTCTCTCGATAGCCAAGTAAAGTTGCTCTATGTCACGTATGTCCATAACTTTACTCCTGTCGAAGTCACTCAAAAACCTGACAAGTTGGTACAAATGTCAACAAATGTAAAAAATAATCAGATAGCTGTGAAATGTTTGAATATGATGTTATATCGAAGTCAATAATGGCTATCAACGAATGTCACTTTTTGATGTGTAAACATATTTTTCGAGATCCTGTTGAAATGCTCGCAGTTTACTCTGTGATTTGGTTTCACTTTGGCTTAACGAAGACCAAAGCATAGCCGAGTACTATGTTGAATGTAACATTATACCTGAGCGTGTGACACTCTGACACTCGAAAATCTGGCATTTACGCTTGTCTCGATCGAACTCTATATGACAGTGAAATAAAATGTAACAATTCATTTCCGAACTTAACTACAATACAGCACAGATTGCTAAAAGGTCACAGATAAGATATAACAGATATATAATTAAAAAATAAAATTAAACTGTAGCGGTAATCACAGATCAGTTGCTACCCGTGAATAGGTGTTCAGTTGGGACGCTTCGGATAAGTATGTCTTCTTTACCACACCTTTCAGACCAGAACACAGCATTGCACAACACTGTTGTTATTAGGCAGAAATTATTTATGTGTGGCTATGGGGCTTCTGGAGTCGAACCTTAAAGAGTTCTACCACTTGTAGACTACTAACAGTAGTACTAGTAGGAACACGGATATTTATATAAGTACGCGTTATCAGGTTGGTGTCATATTTTGTTAAAATCTGTAGATCCGTCATATTTAAATCCTAATAACGATGGTTTTATAAATCCTGTGTTTTTCTATTTATTATGAAGAAAAATATAACTTAAATTACACAAAAAATATTTTAAATTCGTCACATCTCTTTCATTTATGTAATGTTAATGAGGCACTTAGATCTTCTAAAAAATAAAGACATGACACGAGATAGAAAATTAAAAAAGCACCAAAATAGAATAAGGAATATAAAAATATTATTTGAACATTAAGTTCATATACAGCGTTCCACATCATTCACTCATTCGTTCGTTTCGAGGTATACTCGTACATACAGTTAATTTCGTGTATGTCACTCACTTGTCTCTTTTGTAACGTGCGTTTGGTGTTTATCTTCGTGTTATATTACCATTTTTATTTAACTTGCTGTACCATGGATGTATAAGGTACAATGAATGTATCAAAGTGTAGTCGTACAAGACTGGGGTAAAACGTTAAAATTTATCCGTTACATCTACAGTTGACAAAATTTTATATGATAAATATATGTTTGCCGCGTGTTTGGTCTTGAATAACACTACTCCTTCTTTCTTCTTCTTTTTCCGTGGATATTGTAAATTCGACTAAAAGACAAAATCCACGATATTGGCAGTAGCATCTACCTGTGTAATATCAATACCGACTGCAGTCACTAACACACCTGGCACACGTGGTAGAGTAGTATGTTCAGCAATGGATTTAAAAAGATGATAGATGGATAAAAATAGATATGTATTTACTTATAATAGCTGCCTTGTCGTAGTTTAATGCTCAGAACATGAAATATTAATTAGATGTTTAAAAGCTAAAGTAAAGTAAACTAAGACTAACGAACAGAATGTATATACTCATCTTTTGTATATGCAGAAAATATTTATTTAAGTATTATTTGGGGCCACTAAATGAAACACTGAAAATTGTCGTTTATATCGAAGCCAATAACAGGCTGAACAGATTTAACAGAATCGCTATACAAACGCCATGTGATACTCATTTATGAAACATTGCCACTTTTCGTTTTTCTTGGCAGCGACCGGAGTTTAGGATGTTATTTGTTGTTGTCCTTCGCTAAACTACAACTAACTAAATTGTAAAAAATAAAGCCAATTACGAACGACTTAGTTATTTTAAGTTAGTTAACAAATAATCCGTTTTCCACATTACTATTAACTACTACATATATTATCTAATTATCTAGGAATATAAGTTACACAATTCGTTTTCTACTTCACAAATTCATGTCCATATCCAAGTTTCTCGAACGCAATAAACAATTTTAATGTATCCAAAACATAATCCTTCTTCTGTCTATGTGCAACATGTGGTATGAAATTCATTCGCGGAACGTTAAGAGCTCTTTAAAATGACGTAAAAAGAGGTCTTCTTCAAACATAATGGATTAGCGACACTACTAGTGTTGCAACTTTCTACAGGTGAAAGTGAATTCATATGGTAAAGGACTGGCCTGTCTATATTAGGTGTAGAAAGAAAAATAGTTAGACCTTTATGTAGTATAGAATTGCTCTCAAAGTATCTGGAGTGGATGGAGTATCATTAAAGAAACTTTTAAGTTAGAGAAAACTTCGCTAACAGAAATGTCGTAAAATTAAAAAGACTTCTAAATATTTTATATGTTTACAGAAAATAGAACCTACTCCCGTACATTTTAAATAGAAAAACCACCAATGTCTATCCTGCTTTCACTGAAACATACATTCGACAAATCTGCATTGTAAATCTAAAACAGCAATTTATATATCATCGCGATATGTCGAACACTAAAAACATACGACACAATGAACTACTACGTTTTGATATATCGTTAATAATTTACAAATGCTGTAGTTGCAACGGTATAAGTCTCATTACGTAATAACATTATTTCGTAGACGTTTAATAATACAATTCATATGTTTATAACACTTTGGAGAAATGTCAGTCGCACCTGGAGGTAGGGCAAATACACAATGCTTATTATACGAGTAGAATAGACAGGTTGACGTGTATTCTTAGTACAGGCTTGTAAAGTCTATTCACTGAAATTCGGCTGCTTGTTTAGTTAAGTCGGTTTTCCAACTGAGGACACTTGGAAACTGACTATTTTGGAAATCAAATAAATTTATGAAGTTGTTCATTGTACGATAATTTTGTAGATCACGATGTTAATTGGTAGTTATAATGAAATATAGAGTAGCTACTTTAATGTTTACACAAATCGCTATAGTAACAAAAAAAGAAGAATTAATTTTAATAGTCCTCGTCAAAATGTAAATAACGATCAAATCATTTTTTAACACTGTAATTTAGGAAATACCTACCCGTATATTTGAATATAATAATCATAATACCTCTTGACAGTTATTTGTTTATACGAACAAAAATTATATGGGTACAGGTGCTGTACACTTGCTATATGCACAATCAGTGCACAAGTTTTCATTGTCAGTGGTATGTCTTTTTAAATTAACAGAATTTACATAAACATAAACTTCAGTGGGGCTAAAAACTGGCGTAGGCACACATTTGCATTTTTATAAATTAATAAATAATTATTACGTCACTTACCCGTATATGGCTGCTGCGCCGGCGATAGCTCCGCCACACTGTGCCGCCACGTAGAGCGCAGCGCGCAGCGGCGACACCCGGCGCCGCACGCACAGCGCCGCCGACACCGCTGGGTTCACGTGAGCACCTACACACAGAACAATCATTGACACAACTTACACCCAGACTATTTTAGTGTCCAGTAAAATTTAGACATGAAATTATTAGTAACAATAGTTATTTAGGGCAGGTACAGCAGAAAAGAAATTGGTCAAGGATACCCAATACGTTACACATTAATAACAGACTTGGTTTTCAGTACATAAATCATTGTATAGCTGTTCATTTAAAATATTGTTAATTAATGTTAAATGAGTCTTTTTTCATTTAATGAACATTTTTTTAATATTATGACAGAAGTCAGCTATGACGATATAAATTAATTTGCGATAATTTCTGACAAGAAATAATGAGGGAAAGATAAGTTAGGAAAAATGTAAATCTAAGAATAAATAGTAAATTTCATTTACCTAAATTATTTATGTACCGTCAATATAAAACGTTTTAAATTTTAATATTAAACTTCTGTACTAAGTACCACAATTTTTGTAGTAGTTAAAATGTAAGAAATTCCTCGTATCATACAATAGCTATTCTCAACTGAGATTTGTGTCAAAAAAATCAGTACCTGCGTTACACCCCCACGAGGTAAGTATAATAGGAGCCGTCAATGTTCCCCCTCGATTATGTTTCACAATAACAGGTAACAGCACCCATTACATTGAGGCCGACGTTCAGAATAGCAAATTCCAGGCGGATGAAATCTTAGTTCGGCCGCAATAAAACAGCCGTGACAAGAATTTGTCGGGTAACAATATCAAGAGAATTTTATTAAAGAGAGAGCTTCATTCTTCTCGCTGGTAATAAATCTTCGCTTAAACGCCAGAATTCTTATACAAGTACGAGAATTTATTCCCGTAATTTGTAAGCAACTCACGTAAATTACCATTTATTGGCAATAATTGGCAGCTGGATAAATGAGGATTCTATTTTAATATGTCTCATTTTACACCACGGTTATTGTAGAGAACAATAGACATTTTTAATTATCAGACAAAGGTCAATGTCAGCCGCCCCCGCGTTCCAGACCTCTGTTAATGTGAGAGCTCCTCATTCAAATAATGAACAATGAAATGAAACAGAGCTCATTAGCATCCTATGTACGTAAGCCACATTAATAATATGTTCTATTAAAAATATCTTGCATCATGATATTATTGTAGCTTTAAATGCATCTAATAATAAGTAAATCCCTATGAACGACAGCTTTAGACGTCAGGCTGTGAAGGTGGCATCCAACTAATACGCAAAATACTTCATATATTAGTAGGAAGCGCGTTATTTTCTTAATGATGAGTATACTTAAGAAAACGACTAAGATTATTTAGTAGACGATTATTATTTATATTTATAATACCTTATTTGACTTACCTAACTGGTAAATATTTAATACAATATTCAAATTTGCATTATACCTAATAAATATATTAAAAAAAAAATATCTCCTCCATTTCGGTTACAATGTAGGACACATCTAGCATTACTTTAAGTACTAGTAACTATACAACTATTGCTGCTCGTACTAACTAACGAGCTTTGAAGATCAGTCGTAACTTGTCACAGTTCAAAGGATATTGTAAATGCAAACTGTCGCTTGGCAATAAAGGCAATTTATTTAGCTGTTGCCTGCGACTTCGTACTGAAGCACTATAATACAAACATTTATATTATATTTAACCTCCTCATCAAAAACCCCCTTTTTAATAGGTGTCATCATATGATGAACCTATTGTTCAAATGTCACGGTTCTACCTTTTATTAGTTTAGTATCATTTTCATTCTCTGTAGGCAACTTCATATAGACTATATGAAGTTTATGTAGGGTCTATCTGAAGTCGATCACAGATGTGTTACTGCTCCGGACTAAAATGGTCGCCTCATATATGTACTTACATATAAGTGAGCCGGCATCGAAACGCAAGAGTTGCTTTACTAGAAATAGGTGTGGTGGTGGTACCATCCTGGTCGAACTAAACTGGTTCTACCATCTAGCACATATGAATTCTAATTATGATACTAATACTTCTACTAAAATACATTGAAATGACCTAGATAAGTTTAAATGTCATGCAGAATTCAAATATAGAAATGTTGGTATCGAATTGGGGCATCAGCGAATGCATCGATTGTCACTCCCAAACCAATCTTAAAATAGGGATGTCCAGCCATTACTGAAATTAGGGCAGTGAGAGCGCGCGGTATAAATTTAAAGATTTATCGTTAACTCGCGAACATTAATAGTGCTGACAATTAGGGCGGTGTCACATTTGTAACGATTTTTATAGCTGAAGATACATCTTGCTGTTTAAAATTAAAATTATGTTATATTTTCCTAATAAATACATCTGCCCTTTACGTTATATATTGCAAATTTTAATTAGGATGATATCTGATACTTACATATCATCCTCATACCTCTGGTTGAGAAATAAAAAAAAAGTCGACTTTAATTAATGGAATGTGTTAAAAAGTTTAAATAATGATAATTATGTTTGCACAATGTTTTTATGATATTCTGTGAAAAATATGTCATTTTTTAATTTAGATATATATTAGTAATTAGTTTAATGTTAACACATTTTAAAAAAGCTTTAAAGACTGAGATGACCGTACGATTTATTGTAAATAAATTGCTAATTATAGTTACTACAAATTTCCTCACAGAGTCACCCGGGCATGTACGCATATCATTTCTCGTTTATTCAACACGTGATTATCCGTGTACATATACCCTTACCGGCCATCCGGCGGACATTAAGCTAATGTAGAATTAGTGGTCGATTGTACCTAAGAGGCGTTCAGTTACGCGTATTGTCATCATGACATAATTTAAAACTTCATTGTTCCGTGAGATGATCGCCGCTCCAGTTATGATGGGTTAAAGGGTGAAGGGCGGACAGAAACACGTGTTAGGGCCTTGGGGTGCCACAGTGAAATTGTAAAATTATTAAGCTATAAATTATGAAAGTAGACACTTAATCAAATAAGTATAAATAAATTATTATAAAAAGCCGACTGTTTGGAAATAATTTAAGGAAACGGAATACCAAGTGTTTATGTTTGATAAAAATTATATTAAAAACTATCCTAGTCTTGATGGAGCTACTTGCTTATCTCTACATAGTAAAGAAATCTAGATAAAGTCGTACCAAGTCTAAGTTTCCTTACTGCGATTTCTTTATCATTATAGTTAATGTTGTGTGGCTAAGTCAAAATAATCATTTCTAAAATTGGAAATGTGTATAACTTATTAATACTATTACCTTATGTGTATAACTTTTAAAAGAGAAAATATCCTACGTAATTAACAATGTTACATTACTGAAATGAATGCAATGAATTTAATAAAGCGTCGAGTTCGTTGAAATGGCATGCTCGCCATTCTACAGTTAACTATTGTTGTAAATCTGCGTTTACATTTTCCGGAAAATTATTATTTTGGTTGATTGAATGCATTGATACATAAAATAAAGGTAGACAACCTATCTTTTAAAAAAAGGCCGTTATGAATTTCCATAGTGTACAAAAAAATGTTATTAAAAAAGTCTGAAGTTCCTTAAAAGAACCTAATAGAGAAGCTACCAAGAATAACCAATCTTTACTGTATTTCCATACGATCCTTAGAGTGTATTGACTTAAAGGTTACTGACAGATTAAAATTATATAAGAATTTGCATACTTCTTACAGGCATGTCTGCGTATGTAAACGCTCTACATTCGATACAGCATAGTGGACACCTGCTACTATTACATACGTTTTAATGGGAGTTACTGGGCACGTTATATAAATGCTTAGTGTAGGTACTTGTAACTTGTAATGTATGTTCATTGTTGTCTAAATCTAAGTTAATCGAAGTTACAAGAGTAAATTGTTGATAGGTTTCGTTTAAAATGTAGATAGTTACCGCGTTAGAACTTAGAAGGACTTTGTTCATATCCGCCTAGATTAATAAGTGAGAAATTCGTATTCCTTTGCCGTCTTTTGTTCCTCCTACATGTGCGGAAAGAGGGGAAGTAATGTTAATCGTAATACTTAATTACCAGCGTAATAGTTTGCAAAGAGATAACGCTTGCAAATTATTTTATGTGCACACGATGTATAATAATTTATTAAGATACCCGATAACATAAATTCTTAATTGTGTAAAATGTTGTCACCTGTCCAGTGATACCAATGCTCTCTGTTGGACATTGCCCTCTGCTAACACGACTTTGCCGACCTTTATGATTGAACACAACATTTTTTAAAATGCGTACCAGTTTTATTTATGTCATATGTTATGTAATTTGAAGCTTATTTAAAATTTGAATATGTCGTACTTATAATGTTACTAATTAACAACTGTCACTTAAGTAAATAAAACATAACAATATCTTATTATAATACCTATCTAAAGCAGTTTTAAAAAGCTCCAGTTGTTAGATTCTAAAAATATATAAACCTTTTCATAAAAAGCCGGTTGGCACACGAAACTTTTTGCTACCCAAGGAACTTTACCAACCACAAAAAGTGTTCATAATTTAAAACATCTGTTCTGTTACGAAGCAAGCGATAACTCATAACGCTACTCCACTATCTCGAGAAATAAATTATAGTATGATGGGTAATATTACCCGCTAGGCAACCCTAGTAATTGCAAGGTTGTTACGGGCGCCTCGCACCTTGCATTTTAAATTATACTGCAAGCAGGTAGCACACGTGGACTGACTGCTTTAGCCTTTTTTCTTTTATTGAGGTATAATGTACGGTTTAATGGACGCTTAATTTCTTGATCTTTCTAAATCACTTAAGATTATATCGCCGCCTATAATTAATTGTATTTTTTATATTACAATAGAGTTGGAATCTATATTTTGTGATGTAAAAACATTATAAACACTAAACAACAACATGCATTCTCACCGGATATATGAGCGAAACACAAAGTCAGAGTGGCAATGGCACAGCCGGAAGCGAGAGCCGTCGACAGCAGCACGGCTGAAGCTGAAGCGCCCACGCCCGCCCCACCGGCCGCTCCACACACTATGAAGACATACAGAAAGGATGCAGCACACTCCGCAACAACAGCCTTCCACAGTGATAAGGTCCGCACTTCCAGCCTGGCCGGCACTCTACCGGCCAATCCTGTGTCACTATTCGAATTCGCATCTCTTTTCAAGCACTCCAACTTTTCGAACAAAGTAACTATGTGCTGTTCGAGGCTCTCGTCCGGGATGTTAAAGGTTTGCTCGCCCATTTTTATATAAAAAAAACAACTAGACACTCAACATCGTTTTCCGCGCGAAACTACGATCGGACCCGCTCGTCGTAACGCGACGAAACCACCTACGCGCCGCGACGATTTGTGGGCGAGTGAACCGGCGCGCTAAGTGAATGAATGAAAACTGAATGGAGCGGGGGCGCCGCACATGTCCCGCCGCCACTTGTTACGCCCCCGCCCCCGGGACCTGCATATCCAGGGGTGTAATCAAATCACCAACTTGGCGCAACACTACAATACAATTTAATTGTGAATAAAAAATATTTCCCTTTGCGGAGTAAGCAGGTTTTTAAGGGTCCTCGCTCGATTGTAATATGTTGAGGGGGGTGAGCTTTTATTGTATAACATCTACCCATCCTTACTTATGAAGATAGATTATGAATACTTATGTATGTGGACTCAAATAAAAAACAAAATTCATATCGTCTCTACCTAGTTACACTTCGATAGATTTTAAACACTTATATATTCAGCAGTGATGTCTATTTACTAAACAAAATAATATCAATTAGAAAACGGTTATAATCTACGTTTTTATCCTCGAAATATGTATATACCATCTAAAGTAATACAATGTATAATTTTGTTTTAGTTTGAAGATGGTAAATCCCTGTGGGGACCAACTCCGGATCACACCAATTTTCTCTTAATAACAGCAGTGTTAAGCGCTTCTGTGTTCTAGTCTAAAGGGTGTGATATGGGTGACACAATAATCCGAGGCGTTTCAACTTAATCCTCAGGGGTAGAAACTCTGTGGCTAACCTTAATTAAGACTCTGATCTTATCTAGACTTGATTACGGATGTCCGAGGGCGGCAGTGGCCACTTACCATTAGATTACATGGTCGTTTGTTACTTCAATGTTATAAAAATAAAAAAGTCACATTGGTTTTCTTTAAAATATACAAAATATCATGCAGCTAACATAAATAATTGATATTTCAGTAATCACCAACAGAAACGATTCTACTTTTTTTCTTTAATTTTATGATATAAAAAAATATGATTCCAGTGAAAGCAGAATTTATGACCTTTTACGGAAAGGAGAAAATTTCAAGGTTACTTAGACTTAATTTTACTACAAAATCAGACCAAGTGATTGCTAGTCGGAAAATTGCGTACAAGCACAACATGCATTTCTGTGCGTGACAGTGAATCATGCACGCTAGAAATATGAAAAATATGTTTAGTGCCAAATTAGATGTATAACATACATAACACAAGATGATGTTCGATTTATTATAAGCGTTTATTAACAACGTGAACTGTACGACTCGTGTCAGATTAAACATATAAGTGTGTTGTTTAGATGAGAAAGTGTCCCAAAATCGGCGTGCTACGGTAGAATTATATAAACTTGTAAATTGGTGAAACCCTCTGAAATAAAGAAAAAATATATCAATGTAGAAATACGGCCGAGTTTAGAAAGTCTTGGAGTTAGGAACAATTTAGGTCACCTTGTAGCGCCCTTTATAAATAATAATTATTTATTTTTAATAGGATTAGGAACCCTGTAGTTGCCTTCATAAATCAACAGTTACGTACGAGATATTAAAGAGCAAAAGATATTAGAATTTAAGCGTTTAATAACACCCCTACTTTCCAGACAACGAGACTATAATCACTTTGTGAGCGATGTTCGCAGCTGCTAAGTGTTTTACACAGATGTTGTAAGTGGAATCCTACATAAAATTACTAAGCCAATTTTACACTTATTAGTAAAATTTTATAGTATAAATTTAAATAAGTATTAAGTATTGTAATCGTCTACCTGTACTGAATTTTAGAATTTTAGAAGTCTTCATAAAACACCTAAGTAGGAGTCATAGCTATACATACAAAAGATACATGTGGCATATGGTGGCGAGGCTTCAAAATCTAAACTTTATCAAATATTCACATTTATATACTCGTTGCGTTTTAAATAGCACCAAAAAAGTACCTATAAATCGTACAGAAAAAGATATGTTCGTCTTGTAACATTCTACAAATGTAGTACCTAATACTTCACGATTAAGTGATGATAAGTGATTAAAAACTTTTCGCTTCACTTTCTTCAAACAGTACCTACCGGTACATGGTAGGTTACCCACCGGGACAGGTGAACAGCAAAAAAAAAAATGAGTAATCGTAGAATGGGGAGAGTAAAAGAGGTGGATGACACAAAAGGTAAAGTGAGTTATGTTTCTTATAAATGTATCGCATAACTCTTTCCGTTAAAGTAAGACAATAACTATATTAATACGCATTTAAACATACCAAAACGAGCTTATGATGGCAAGTAGCAGCTAGCGCACGCGGAGATATAGCGTCTTCTATCAGTAATCAATTAATTAACTTTCCATATCCATATAAGATTTGTTGCTCATTTTAAGAAGATACAGAAACGCTTATAAATCTGCGTCAATCCATTTCATTCTATTATAAACGATGATAAATGCTATAAGAAAAAAGAATCCCATCACAAGTTTTTGTTGTAGAAATGTATGACGTGCATCGTAAAACAATCACAACACAGCGCCATATAGCGGCACGAGGTCGTGTAATGAAATCCAACGATACACATAAAAAAAAATCGCGCCTCAGCGTCTTGTTAGCGTGACGACAGAAATCTACGACGCACTAAAGTGACTTCGTGGTTTAGCCCTTACAGTAGATGCACGACAGCAACTCCCTTAAATTATAGTTATTAAAATCTCATTATTAAAAAAACTTATGGGTAACATTTCCGTATTGACATTACAAACATGGTTGTATGTACCATGTGAAGTGAGTATAAATTTATTATATAACATATAGGTACATTATTTAGAAGCAAGTGTCATCTAGTGACAACGTTGTAAAGTCAGAAGTTTTAATAAAAGGTTTAGAGATGACGCTTGTAATTAAATTAATTTTCGAATAGAAGTATCACTTTAAGGTCTATTATTAATACTAAATTGTAACTGTAACCGACGCTTATATATAATATTAAAAAATCAATATAGAACGAAAGGGTTAACACGAGATGAATTAGTTCCGATGAACCTTTGAATGATAAAACTGGTAGATAATGCAAATAGCGCCTATGTCCTTCCGTAGAATCGCTAATGTAAAGTTTGTAAATTCTAACCAATCGGCGAACCTATGGTCGTTGTGTTTTTGTTATAAGTTGGTGTTGTAGCGTTTCTACTTTCTACCCAGTGCCCTTAGTACGACTATAATACATTTCCGCTTACATCATAATATGGGCGAAACGTAAACGGTGATTGTTTTGAGTAAACATAATAAACTCGTATTAAGAACGCAGACATGCTAACAAAACTTCATATAGAGTTACATTTGTACCTTATAAATTAAAAGAAGTAGCCATAGCCCGCAATTACTTACCTACTTTTTTAGGTCTGTTCTGAATTTTACTGTTTAGCTAAATGTTTGCTTTATATGTACCGAATGTGTTAAAATCAGTTGAATGTGTAAAAAAATTAGTGATACGAATATGAATGTTATGAAACATAACTTCTACATTTTTTTTGCAACAGTAAAAAAATATCATCTTTACGCAACTTCAAATTGACAATGCGGACAAGCCGGCTTACCTTTTATCAGTCATTTTTGTGGATAGCATTAGGTCATAGATGGTAGGATGAGTGCATATTTAAAATAAATGCACGTTGTATAGAAGTATTTCTGTACCGGCTATTATTATTTAATTTAACATAATGTTAATTATTTATAAAACAAAAATATAACGCAACATATATTTCAAACTGGGCAATTACGTTGGAATCTAAGTCTTCCATTCATTATTTAAAACTGAAAGTGACAGCTGCAGTGTTAATTGCGCCCTCTGTTGCCGAGCTAAAAAAACTTGTCGTAATGGTGGTAGCTGTCGTATAATGACTGAGTGCTTCTATTTTTATTTGTATTTTATAATTAATTAGATTTAATCGCATTATTTAATATTGTGGCTGCGGCCATATCATGCTTTCTTATGTCGGGCTTAGCTAAAACACCACATCTGGTCGAGGAGGGTGGTAATCAGTGTAGAAAACGTTCACATCAACTCAACGACCAGTGCAGTAAAAGAGCAAAATTTGACGAAATGAGTGCCAATGAAAAGAAATCCAATTTCTCCCTGCTCAACCCGAACTCGAACGGGACCATAAAGATGACATCTTCATCGATGAACAAGCCGGGCGCAACGACAAAGAAACTAGTTATAAAGAACTTTAAAAGTATGTTTACGCTTTTAGTCGTCATGTCATAACCTTAGTGACATCTGCTAACGGGTGCGTGTGTTGCAGGCAAACCGAACCTGCCAGAGAACTACCAGGAGACGACATGGAGCAAGCTGCGGGAGGCGGTGATCGCCATCCAGACCTCGAAGGCGATCGCCTACTCCCTGGAGGAGTTGTACCAAGCAGTAGAGAATATGTGCAGTCACAAGGTTGGTAGCAATTTTTAGGTCGCATCTTTGACCTTTACCTTTATCGTTATCTTCCCAGATATTCAATGCAAAATTATTCATTTATCTATGTTTTCATGCAATGCTATTGGTTCTTTTGTATTTGTGAAGTGCAATAGATGATAGCAATGTGTTAGGAGTTTTAGTTACTAGGTGAACTTGCATAAAATAATGTTTGTTTGATTTATTCAATTGAAAAGTATAGTAGTAATAATGACTAGAAATGGTTATTATTTTTCATTACAAAATATATTGCAACAGATTTTATTCTGAAAAAAATCAAATCTTTTTGTGGTAATTTTTTGACTAAAGTAAAAAAAACTCATAACATTTGTTTTGAAATGAATAGTAACAATATAGCTTCAACTAAAAATAGTTGTAGCTATATTATAACTATTGCATATTTATAGAATAACAATAAGTCTTTACTGTAACTGGCAGAAACTACCAGTTTTATAATGATACTAGATTGGCTGGTAGACAAATTCTGTCACATATTATTACAGTTGAAAGTAATTAAACAATCCAATTAAGGGATTAATCACTGTACTAATGGAGTGTTAGCAAGTCAGTATAATTCAACAAAACTGGTAATAAATAATACAAACACTAAAAATGATAGTACTCTTAATAATTCTTGTGTATTACTGTCACCGCAAATGACACCAGGTGGGTAGGGAGGTTACAAACACCACACATATTAATGTGAAGCTGTTCTGGCGTTTTGGTGGAACAGTGCGTTTGCTGGCCCACTTATATATGACGCTACCATCTTAGTCTTAATGAGTACTAGCTATACTAAATTTTCTTAGATACTTCTAATTTATTTAGAAAATTAAATAGTTATTTACGGGTGGCAATAACCACCTTAAAATCGTTGAACTAGTTGAACTGCATACCAGTTTGTACATCTACTACAAGGAAAAAATAATGAATGACCTGACAGCCTATTTAATGCTTAATTCAACTTCTCTGATTTTATAGCTAGATAAGTATTTTTTTTTTATATAATGTAGAATAGAAAGATGCCCGGACAGAAAGACAATCTGTTATCAATTCAGTCATCATTGTTTTGAGGATTAAGTTGGAAGCAATTCGGATACTTGTTTTACTTGCATCACCCTTAAACATGAACACGGTAGTGTCTAACACTGTTGTTAAAAGGTAAAAATAGGTAAGCAATGGTGCCTATGGAATCAAATCACAGAGGGTTCTACTACTTTAATGATTGGATATGATAATCACATTGAGCTCCATATTAATTACACATGCATTTATCTGTACCTTTCGAGTTCAACCACAAACCACAATGCATTCTACTATGTGTAAATGTACAATTTTGTAATAGTAAATGTTTACCTCTAAGATGACATATATTTTCAGATGGCTTCACAATTATATGTGAATTTGACAAACCTGGTGGAGGCTCATGTGAAGGCGAACATAGAGCAGTTCCTGTCCGAGAGCATGGACCGCCAGGTGTTCCTCAAGCGGATGGACGACTGCTGGCGGGCGCACTGCCGCCAGATGATCATGATCCGGAGCATATTCCTATACTTAGACAGAACTTATGTATTGCAAAACCCAAGCATACATTCAATATGGTACTATAATTTACATTTTAATAAGATATGGGAGTCTGGTGAAGGTGTTTAGTTTCACGAATTTTAGTGTATTGGACATTTTGAATATTAGGTCCCTAGAATTTTAGATGGAAATTGGTTAACCAATATTATTAACCAAATTCAGAAAAGAAGATAGAAACTTCAATATGTGAACTATTTACTGATTAATTCATTTAAAATAAATGAAAATATAATGTTTCATCCATAATTCGAGGGATTCATCATTTTCTTAAAATTTATTGATACTCAACTGAATTCTAATTCTTTTTAGGTATGATATATTAAGATACACAATATTATCACAGTTAAATCTGATTTTCAGGGACATGGGTTTAGACTTGTTCCGACACCACATAGCAATGAACACATTAGTGCAGACACGCACAGTGGATGGCTTGCTTCTCCTCATAGAAAGAGAGCGCGGCGGCGACTCTGTGGATATTTCGCTTCTCAAAAGTTTGCTGCGTATGCTTTCTGATCTGCAAATATACCAAGATGCCTTTGAACACAAGTAAGTAATATTTTAATATGTAATTATTTATGTCACTTTATTGTATTATTGCTCTACGAATTTTGGCATATATATGCAGTGTACTGTGGGTTAGACTCTTACCAAGAAAGCATAGAGAATAGCTTGTTTACTTGCTGAAGTATTTATCATCATCATTTTCATTGTTTATTACGTTCATTTCTTGAGCAGCTTATTTAGAGATTTAAGAATTGTCATGCAATTTCAGATTCCTGCTAGCTACAGAGAGGCTCTACGCGGCAGAGGGACAGAGGTTGATGCGAGAACTGGCCGTGCCACAGTACTTGGCGCACGTAGAAAAGCGGCTACGCGAAGAAAATGAACGTTTACTGCACTACCTGGACCCCTCTACCAAGTAAGGATGTGAATAATCAACGAGTTTCCACATTACTTTTCGTGGTTGGAACGATTTGCGTTGATTTCTCGAGATGATTATGTTGAAGTTTTGGATCTAGAAGATCTAATCACAACATGTACAGATAACAATGAATTTGCAAGAATTACTAGTGCTATTATAAAACATTTTAACAGTTATCAGTTGTTCAGAATATAATAGATATTGCGTATATTTAATATGCAATACAAAACACAGGCATTCGACTTTTGTCATTTAGCCATTTAATCCAGATCAAATGTCTAAATTCATCATTTCATTGGTTTTAAACTTAAGATTTACAATATGTATGGATGTATATGGATTGTGAATTTTTTTTATAAGAATAAGCATGTAATATTTCCTAATACCTTCATATTGTTCGTCAGATGGCAATTAATCCACACGATCGAGCGTCAACTACTGAGCGAGCATTTGTCAGGCATCCTGAGCAAGGGTCTAGAGTCACTAATGGATGGGCCACGGCTGGCTGACCTCACCACACTTTACAGCCTCTTCAGCCGAGTCAAAGATGGCCTCAATGAACTGTGCAACCACTTCAATGCTTATATAAAGGTAACAATAACAAGCCACTTAATTTGTAAACTAACAAAGTAAAACATATAGTTATCGACTTTGAAATTGGGTATATATAATGATAATATACAAACAAAAGTAGTGGCATGCTTGTATCTACTCCCCGTAACTTAAATGTCAAAGAATGTGCTCATAAATAATCTGCGTATCGTAATATAGTAAACTTTCATTCTTTATTCTACTTTAATCAATAGGTAGTAGTTTTAGACACCATTATTAAGCGCCTTAGACAAGTGATTGTATAGAAATCTACTTAGTAGTGAAACCTTAAAAGTGCTTGGTTTGAGAAAAATCTAATTATATGATATTTTTACTTACTAAAACTCTCGGGACCTAATAAACTCATTAGATTACAAAAGAAATGCATAATTGTAATTTAATTACGTACGAACTTTACAGAAAAAAGGCCGTACGATAGTGATCGAACCTGAGCGCGACAAGACCATGGTAGCGGAGCTGCTGGACTTCAAGGAGCAGCTGGACCACGTGGTGGGCGCGTGCTTCCAGCGGAACGATCGCTTCCTGTACTCCATGCGCGAGGCCTTCGAGTACTTCATCAACCAGCGCCAGAACAAACCCGCGGAACTTATTGGTTAGGAATCTACATCATAACTACTATAGGGAAAATACTAGATTTTGTTTTATCTTTTATTAAAGATATAAAAGATACTAACTACTTCCAGTTACTAACATTTTAAACTGCAATAATAAATGATTGATGCAAACGTTGCCATTTTCGCGCCCTGCATAGTGACGTTAAGTCACGACATTTTATTATTTCGTTTACATAGGAGTACTTAGGACTTGTAGAAACTTTTTGATGTGAACAGATATTTCCTTTAGTTTATCATTAATCATTACATCACAGAATTTTAAGCGTACAAGCGACAATATTGAGCAATAATGAGCCAGCGATTCCCAGCTAGTAGTTGGATTCCCAGCTAGATAGATCAATATATCAAAATCTAATCAAACAGTTTATTTTTATAAAATCAGCTTTGTAACTAACTAAGCATTTTTTAATTACCTATATGCCCAGGTTTGACCCTCTACATCTGCTAGAAAATTCTTCTGTATAGTTGTTAATATAAATAAATGTATAATTCATTTTAAATTTCCAGCTAAATTCGTGGATGTGAAACTGCGTGCTGGCAACAAAGAGGCGACGGAGGAGGAACTAGAAAGACTGCTGGACAAGATCATGGTGTTGTTCAGGTTTATCCATGGGAAGGACGTGTTCGAGGCGTTCTACAAGAAGGACCTTGCTAAGCGACTACTCGTTGGCAAGTCTGCGTCAGTTGACGCTGAAAAGTCTATGCTGAGTAAACTGAAGCAGGAATGTGGAGGTGGCTTCACCTGTAAACTGGAGGGCATGTTCAAGGATATGGAATTGTCAAAGGATATTAATATTACATATAAACAGGTAGGTGGATTGAAATTCCATAAGACAGGATTTATTTAGAAAATGAGGTATTATAAATATGGATAGGTGCTTACTTTATAGAAAAATAAAAAGTTTAGTGTGATTATAATTTCCTTTAGCATTTGTTTGAAATTGCAACCATCTAATACCACTTGGTGTAATTTAAATGTATATTAATTTTGAATTCATAACGATTCATATGGTAATAATATATACTGTATGAATCTTTATTTATATCCATAATAAAATAAGGTTTCTTCTCCCACCCAGTAAGAGAGTCAAATCCTACCTTTTTACGCTAACATATAGACAGAAACTATGTGGTAAATATATGATATGATACTTTATTAATAATAAGAAATGGACATGAATTAAACTACAATTAACTTAACCTAACCGACCAATGATCTCGCAGCACCTGGCAGCGTCGCAGGAGGGCGGCGGGCTGGAGCTGTCGGTGTACATCCTGACGATGGGCTTCTGGCCGACGTACCCGCCAGTGGAAGTGCGGCTGCCGGCCGAGCTGACGCGCCACCAGGACCACTTCGCCAAGTTCTACCTCGCCAAGCACTCCGGCCGCAAGCTGCAGTGGCAGGCCACGCTAGGGCATTGTGTGCTCCGAGCTCACTTTTCACAGGTAACAATCATATATCATCCGACTTATGTACATTGATATTTGCACTTTCTAATATCATTCACAAGTACTCCCATACTTCTGAATGATATTACTCAGTCACTCTGACTTACTTACACTAACGTTGATCCTTGTATTTTCTAGTGTCAATCATTTTTACGTGACCTCATTAATTCAGATAGTCTATGTTATATTATGTTGTAATTAATAAATAGGTACCAATCGGTTTTCATCTGAACATTCAAGTAACAACTTAAGTTACTATTTCTCATTGGTCAATTAAAATAACAATGAATGAATCTCAGTTAACTTTAAATATATGGAAAATAAATTTAATTGTATTCTATGTATACACTAATTAATAAATTATTTTATACATGTTTAGTTATCTGTATGTTTTTTCCAGGGTAATAAAGAATTACAGGTGTCACTATTTCAAGCACTAGTATTACTACTTTTTAATGACGGGGATAATCTCTCTTTTGAAGATATTAAAACTGCAACAAATATTGAGGTAAGTCAATATTCAACATGTGCATAAATTGATCAAGTTATAAAATTTAAGTAAACATGGTTTTTTAAAGCTCTTATTCATTATTATCATCATAATAGCCTTTTAATATGACGTTGATTATGACTATAGTGGGCATACGAATGCCGTACCCATGGCAACATAATTGTTGTGCTCTAGTGCACACATTTATATATTGATAGATACTTATGAATCTCTAAATTGTGTTATTTTTAAGAATTAAATTATTGAAACCTTTGTGTGGACACATTCTATGCATCATTCTTAATATTTTAATTTTTTAAATCCGCTATAGTGATAACCATAATAATTTGATTTAATTAACGTTCAACAATACTTTAAACAATACACAAATTGCTTCATCTGTCCTGTAAGTCCTGTACGTTTATAGCAAATATCCTCTACCATATCCTTTAGAATACAATACGGAAACTAAAAGCAATGTGTCTGTGCAGCATTTAAAGCAAATCTGTACAAAACCCTACGAATACAATACGTAAGCAAGTCAATGTGTGTATACAGGAGGGCGAGCTCCGGCGCACGCTGCAGTCGCTGGCGTGCGGCAAGGCGCGCGTGCTGGCCAAGACGCCGCGCGGCCGCGAGGTCGACGACACCGACCACTTCGCCTTCAACGCGGACTTCACCAACAAGCTCTTCAGGATCAAGATCAACCAGATACAGATGAAGGAGACGGTCTGTTGCGCTCTATATATGTTTATAAACATATATGTTGGGGTTTTCCAAGTACAAAAGTTCTAAAAATTAAATTTCATTAACAGTAGAATCGAAAAATATTATCTTAAGTTTTGTCCCTCAAAATATTTTAATCAATGCATATTTTAACAACTGAATAGTTACATTTAACAACTTAATATTACAAACTATTTAAAAAGAAAATAATTGAAAATCCGACCCGCGTTATAAGAGTGTGGCACGCTCAGGACCTTCGAATTATCGGAAGAGATCTATGAGACAAAAATATTCTATTTCATTATGTAGGGCGTCTGAATAACACAATAATTTAATAGTAATTTACAATTACATAAATGTTGCTAGAATACACAAAAAATACTAAATTTTATGTTCTTGTTGGAAATATTATTAGACTTTTAAACTATTAATAACTACCATTTTGCAATACCCCAGAGCGAGGAGCAAAAGGCGACGGAGGAGCGCGTGTTCCAGGACCGGCAGTACCAGATCGACGCGGCCATCGTGCGCGTCATGAAAATGCGCAAGGCCCTCTCGCACAACCTGCTCATCTCCGAGTTATACAACCAACTCAAATTCCCCGTCAAGGTACTAAACAAACTTGCTAAAACTATTTAAGCTTTCTACTCTTTTCCCATCGATATTATAATAAAAAAGTAAGTATTCATCCAGAAGATCAAGCATCCCCCCGCAAAGTTCTACTACATCGTCATGTACAAGAGGCGGCTTTTTATGGGTACTGGACTTTTAAGAGCCGATGCATGGTAGTATTGTGTTTAAGAGTTGGTGGCAAACGTAATTTGTTAAAGTCACCAATAACATTGGTAGATTACATTTTCACTTACTACATTTCATTAAATAAACATTAACAATATTGTAAGCATAGTAAATAGAATGAACATGATTTAGTTTATTCTATTTTTTTTTGTTATCACTACTATATTAACATGTACACTATTTCCTTCCTCAGCCCGCCGACCTAAAGAAGCGCATAGAGTCCCTGATCGACCGCGACTACATGGAGCGCGACAAAGACAACCCCAACCAGTACAACTACGTGGCGTAGAGCCGCGCTGCGTCTGCGCTCAGAGTTGCCCCGACACCCATACCAAATACGAGCGTCGGGCCCGATCTGACTGAACCCATGTTCTTTCAAATGAATTTCGACCTCAAACCAAGGGCACGAGGGATGGAACGTTTCATACGAATGAAATTTTACTCGTTGCTCGTCGTCGTAGCAATAAACAAAAACAAAAAAAATCGTGCAGTGGTTCCATTTATATAAGATTTTCTCTTGAACGGCTAGAGCTTTCGTTTACTGTTTTAATGTGATTTATTGTAAAATTATCGTATTATAAGTGATAACTGCCTTCGACTAATGTACTATCTTTGTAATGGGTAAAACGATTTTTATGAAATAGTTTCAACTTTGAGTGTAGCAATTTAGCAGCATCTCTTTTTACGCTTTGGGTCGGGCCGTGCGCCCAATAGCCGGAAAGAGATGTATTCCTTCTCCCTGGCCCGAATCTGGCTCCGCTAAACATGATAAAGTTATAAATAAAACTTAAGTATAACCCACACTCTAGAGAAGTAACGTGTGATATTAGACAATGGATGTCCCTCCTACGGAACGAGCTTCAACCACTCTCCCATCGAATTTTGTAGATATGCGAATAGCCATGCTACTCATGTATGTACAAAATATCATTAAGATTATTCGTCATTACATTATGTAGGACACATAATAGCCTGCTTATCCCACTCATTAACCGGAGTAACCAAATGGACGCGTGGTTAGCAAATGAATTAGGCTAATTGACTGATGTTATACTAGAATGTGTCTTGCGTTATGAGTCTACTTAATAACTTCATTTATATTCCACATTTCGTAAATATTTAAGTTCATAGTTGAGTTGGATAGCTTTTTAGCAATTGAAAGGTGTAAGCCTAACGATAGCTTTAGCCTTACGATTTAAGTTTAATAAATAATCTATGCAAGCTTATTAAATTACAGAAATAATTTTGTCGCAATAAGAACGTTGAATTATTGCCGTTTACTTATTACGTAAATTTTAGGTTGTTTTGTGTTGTCCGGTTGACAGTTTCGGGAGGGATCGCAATTAAAACTATTTATAATTTTCTATATTTGTTTTATTTACATTTAATCAAATAATGAAAATAATTCCGTTTCAGATTCTATGTAATAATACTATCTAAAATCACGTTTGAAATAACTCAAATTACTATTATAACTATTAAGTCTTCACTTGTAAAACAGTTGTTATATATATTTTCGAGACAAATTTTATACGAAAAATATTTCAAATTTGGTTAAATAGATAATTCGGTAATATGACATATATTATATTACAAGAGGACTCAATCGATTGAACTAAATTTGAATATTAAGTAAAAGCTTATTCAAAGCTAATTGAAAAAATAAATAGCACCCAAATAGTTGACAAATATTATGTTTGGAAACAGACAAAAACTCAATTCAATATTTTTTTCTGATACAGATAGTAAAAAATGTGTCATTATGATACATATTTCAGAAAAATACTCACTATACTCTTCATTGGGTCTTAATTAAACCGTTGCGTATATTCCAATGGAAGACAATTTGAAAATGATGTCCATTCATTCAACAAGAGAATTCCGATAAGATAAAAAGCAGTCCTCAACAAAGAACTTTAGTATCAACACAGCCTAATACTACAATAAGCTCATTAACGAATTCGCTAACTGTACACAAAATATTTCTTCTACAAACATGGTTATCATTACCTATCATACGCATATCTAGGTTCAATTTACAATGCGTCTAAGGAGAATTCTTTCCATTTTATTTGTCAATAATTCTGAATACTCTGTCCAGGTTGTCCTTATGGTAGTCCAGCTCTTCTGCCAAGGCTAACGCTAAGTTGTTTGGGGTGATTTCGATGCCTAAATATTCTTGAAGAATTTCCTAGAAACAATAAAATATTTAATAAGTGTATAGCGATGTAGTAAATAAACTTTAATTTATAAAAAATAATTTTACTTTATCAGGATATTGTTACTATGTGCCGAGTTCTTTCGGTAATTATCATGCAATCCGGTGTTTATCTGTTACTACACCGGTTGTAAATTTTAAAGCTGCCACAAAATGAAAGCGGGAGTTTGAACCGTCCAGCCAGATACCCCCGTGAAGGACGACGGTATGTGTGGTCGTAAAGACCAGTGGACCAGCCGCTCATCTGAGTGGAGCCCGATGGGGTAACGCGCTCAGGACTTCAGTTGCATTCCTTTGGAGATCCGGAGTCCTCTTGGTATCGTCGAGAACGACCACCGGGAGTCTTAGTGCGGTGAAATCCCACATAACCTGATGTCGCTTTCCAGACGTCAGGTACTTGTTGACGGTTTCCACAAATAACAATTATACGTAGAATACGTGTGTTACCTGCGGGGGCCGCGCGCCGCCGTGGCGTAGCACGCCGTGACGCAGCGCAGCGCCCGCCGCGCGGCACAGCGGCGCCGCCTCGAAGTGCCGCTTCCACACGCTCCACGCCAGCGCGCGCGAGATCAGGTACGAGTAGTACTTCGCGCCGTACCCGATCAGGTGGCTGAAGCGGTGCTGCCACGCCTGTGCCCGACATACATGTTTTTTGTATTACGTGAACTACATACATAATATGTTAGGTCCGCCTGTACTATGCAAGTAATGCTTAGCCGTTATAAATAAAATACTATTCATGTATCAAGAACATGTTACAGATACATAGACTGAATATATCAGTCTATCATTCATGGCTTGATTGAAACCCCTTTAATATCCCATAACTGAAACGTAACTGAACAACTGCAATTTTATGCCCGCGACTGGCAAGGCCCCGAAGCATACACAACATCACAATACTTGTGTTCAATTCAATGAATGGTGACGAGTATGGGAATAGTAACTTACCCATGTCAGACAGTTTGAACATAAGCATTTTTAAAATAATTTAGTCATAAGCGTTTGACAAGGTTGTAGGGCTATAAAAACCAAAATCAATAGCATGATTATGATGCATAGATTATTGGTCTAAAACTAAGTCACCAGCCATGAGCCCAACTACACTACACTAGCTTTTAAAGTACTCAAGCCGCGGCCTACGCACATTTGAATATAATAATTACCGTATTCTCAACGTAGGGTAGACCGTAATACTGTTTCTGAACTTTCTTAAGAACATCCGTTGTTTGACCGACGTGCGCCGCGTTAGGTCCATGATACTGTTGATCCAACGCTGAGTAGAACACCTGGAAAATTACTTAAATCATTAATTATATGAAGCATTTAGGTTAAATATGTTAGTTATAAATATAATATAATACACAAATAATGCTTTGTACACTTAAAGTCGTGGATGCTATAACCACTATTTTATTTATAATTTATGTGTTTGCAAGACCAGGTATTAAACCCAAACGCGCATGTAAGACTAATAGTACTAGACTACTAGGGATACGTTTAGAAATAGTCACCTGTAATTGCATTTCACTTGCTCCAAACAAATATTTTGAGGCACATAATCTCTGTAACATATCTTCAGGCATTGGCTCTCGTGTCTGGAAGTGACGAGCGAATCGACGAATCACCTGCCGAATTAAAAAAATAAACTTGAAATCGAATTAAATCGGTATTAAAATAGGAAACTTGTGGGTAAACTGAATAATTGTTAAGCTATTACATAGAGATCAATTCCAAATAAGTAAAGATCAAAAGTAAACTAAACTTGGTGTTGTTTGTTAATTTCCTTTTAGATTACAAGTAAATGAGAACTGCTGTCATTTTTTAGACATGCTAGATGCCTTTAATATTAACCGTTTGATTTCGTGTGTCACCAAATGATACAACTATCCGAACATACCCAATTATCCACTGTCAATATTATAAAACGTGCGTGTGCGTGGACGTTAGTACATCCGTGCGTGCACGTACACGTGCGTAATTACGTTCGCACATGTGTATAATATACACTTGTGTGTAAGGGCACATGTACATGCGAGTATATATAAGTGATTACCTCCGCACGTGTGTGTTGGGTACTATACGGATGAGCGCACCTGCGGGCTGGCGGCGAAGTACTCGAGCAGCACGGAGGGCAGCTCGGCGAGGTCGGTGGCGCAGCGCGTGCCGGCCACGTGCTGGTGGCGCGCGCGGCCCAGCATGGAGTGCAGCGCGTGGCCCGCCTCGTGGAACAGGTTGTCCACCGCGCCCGCGCACAGCAGCGCCGGCCCCGACCGGTGCCCGCCGTGCAGCGACAGCATTATCACCACTATGGGGTTCTAAACGAACGTAACGGAGAAACGTGACCAATTTGTAAGACTGCATGTATTTGAACATTGGCCGAATACAGTGAAAATAATATGTCAATTTTGATTGCATTTGCACGTCTTTAAGCATATTCCAAGTCAACAATTTAATAACAATGTAACAACGACAAATGCAGAATTTAAGCAGATTAATTGTTCACAATAGCTATAGTTACGTGATTGGATAGAAAATGTATGTTTAATTTCTGAACGAAAATATTATTTTTTATTCGTACATACTATTTTTGAAATAATTATATGAAAAATGTCTGTTAACAATTTCAATATGAGTTTGTATTCTAATACATACACTATTATTAATAATATAAAAAGATGCATACATACCTAACATGCAAATCTATTTATTATTTGACAAAAGAATAAGTACAAAATGTACCTCTATCTTATACGTATGGACCAATCTCTATAATAATAAATACCTTCCTCCACATTCTTCCTCTTACCTGATACGTGCCATCAGGTAGCAACTTGCCGCCTTGGATTGTGAAGTGACAGTCTTGATGTGGTTTACCGGGCCGCTCGTACAAATCACAATATATGTAACCCAATAATCCCTCTGATTCATGAACGACCGCCAATTTGTACACGTCGGGTGCCCATGATTCACCTGTCATTGAGAAAATTACTTAAAATTCCGACATTGCTCTTATTTTATGGACACGAATCGGAGGATCCGAAGTTTGAATCTGAGACACGTACAACAGATTATTTAAGCCTTGTGCGTATTATAAATCAATTATCACTTGCTATAACAGTGACGGTGGTGAACATGGTGAAGAAATCTATCAGAAATCATACCTGAGTGTACTTAAAAAAATCTAAGGTGTGTGCCTAAACTCCTCACACTAACAGAAGGCCTGTGCCCCGTAGTGAGACAATGATGGGTTAAGGACGATGTTTAACTTCCAGATATGACTTATTTTTGTTATTTGTTCTTTTATTTTTAAATTGCAACTGTAATCACTACAACATTACTTAAAATATACGAATTTTATATTTCGTGAAATTATAATTCGTGAAAATATACGACAAAATAACATTTTCGAAAATAAATGCTATAAGCAATTACCTGGCAACATTTCCTCGGATTTTAAGGTGATGCCGTACAACTCCTGGCAGAGCATGTTAAGCCCCTCCATGCATCCACCCAGCGAAAAGTAGGGGCTGAAGTCAGAGTTGGCAACGTTCAGCAGCTGCGTCTTCGCTTTATGCGTAAAGTAGGGTGTATCCCAACACATAAGCTTGTCCTAGAATATGTTGATATTTTTAACCTACTTCCAAAAGGAAAATGGATTGTCTTATATTCCAAAAAAGATCAATGGATTAAAAATATATTTACAATCTGTATGTTTATTTTACTATTCAGTCCTTGCTTTATTAAAATCCACTTCTTTATCAATAGTTATTACAATTTAATTACATACATTACATTTTTTTAAACCACACATATTTGTGACATGTGTCCATGTTGTCACAAATATATATGCTATCTTAGACGTGATCTACTCATTATATTTAACGCACATATTATAATTACCTGATATGGTGTTTCTATCCGTTTCATTTTGAGCATGGATTCGAAGTCGATGTTAGCCCTATCGTGCAGGTTGTCCGACAGAATGTCCAGGAACTTGCCGACGTTGGACGCGGTCTCCATTGTACTCGCTTTGATAGCCCTGAAGTAACGATGCACATTTAGAGTCTAGTATTTTAATATCTTACTGTCTATTATATAAATTTACAAATCAAAGATTATGATATTTATATGTTTGCTAAAACAATGTGTGGTTGATTCTGTTCTATAACAACCTATTGTCTAGAGCATATAACTAAACAATAAACAGTACACAGACTCACCCATCCGCATACATGTGCGGAATGATAAAGCTGTTAGGCTTCAACAGTTGCTGAACCTACACAACTCACCCAGCTCATGTCTGGCCTGCAACTTGGTGTGTTACTAAACTATAAACAATAGACAGCCTCGCCTGTTAACCTGCACACCTCAGCTAGCCCGGGTCTGGTCTGCAGCGTAGTATATTACTAAACAATTGTACACAACCTCACCTATCCGCATAGCTGTTGAACCCGCACACCTCAGCGAGCTCGTGCCTGGCGCGCAGCGTGGTGGCCAGCAGCTGCTCCTGCTGCTCGTCGGGAGCCAGGTATAAACGATAGGCAGCCTCGCGCGCCGCCGCCTCGCCGCACTCCGCGTACACACCGCTCACTATCACGCTGTCGCCTTCTGTGCTGAAACTGGAAGGGAACGCCGTATGTGATATGGTATAGTGTGATACGGTTTAAGACGGTGTCACTAGCGGGTTCAAGTTTTGAGCTAGAAAGGAGGACGACCAGCCAAAAGTAGGCTTTCAGAAATAGTCGTTTTTTGGGAATCTGGATCCTCCTATTGTTTAAAATTTGAGCATCCCTTCGAAGACGACGGGTGAACATAATATGTACATGCATTCGGATTTGGAAGGTAGCTTCAGCAAAGAGTTCTTACTATAAAATATTAAACTTAAAAAATAAATTTAAAAAAAAAACCCTAAGAATGCATTGCACGCTATTGTTAAATTAGGATATCGTTTTTTATAATGACACTGGCACACCCTTGCTAACACTATTTCAAATATTAAGCAACCTTCTATACAGATTCATACTTACAATTGCCTAACATTCTGCGGAACAGCATCCCTAGGTACTCTTCTCGGCTTCGCCGCGCCCGCCATAAACCGTTGGCCGGTTTGCAGGATGAGGTCATTCAGGCGCACGACGCGGCGCCGCGGGCCCTCCGCCAGCTGAATGCCGCTCTGCTCGAAGTCGAACAGGAACAACCGCGCCAGGTGCTGGTCGCCTGACGTGCCCCGCTCCACAGACTCACGTAGAGCTTCGTAGAGACCTTTGTGGGTGTTTAATCTGGAACATATTAATGAGGGCAATGATTTACCAATATTTCGAAATTATATATTTGTTTTTTATGAAAATGATAAAGTAAATGCCAAGTATTCTGACGCGGTAAACCCAAATACGATAGGAATCCTATCAAAGATCTGCTATATATATTTTTTTATTCCTATATGCAATGTTGAAAATACTCATGTTAAGGTTTCTTCCTTCATACGAAAACATAGCAGCCATTAATACTTCATGTATACCGCAGACATAAGTGCCCTTGGAAACAACATATTGTAGATCTTTAATAATATATATTCTTACACATTATGCTAAAGCTAATTATATGGCTATTTACATTCCCATTCATACATCAGCCATTTGAAGTCCACTGCTGGACTTAAGCATCCCCTAAAGGGAATTTTTGCCATTATTGGCATGCATGTTGGTGACCACAGTAGGTATTAATGTCGCACAGGAAGACACTGCTGCGCATCTCCTGGATTTTGTCCCTCCTACTGTACTAGTCGCCGCCAACAACAACCACGAGAAGAGAGAGCTGTGCTATTCAACACCAGCAACACGCAGCACAATACATTTATATAATTATAATATATACATTTTAGAATTGTTAAAAGGAATAAAGAGA
>DWLI01000116.1:0-29246 GCA_018249915.1 Cecropterus dorantes dorantes
TACTGGACCGATTTCAAAAATTCTTTTACCATTAGAATCCTACATTATCCCTGATGAACATAGGCTATATTTAATACCACAAAAAAAATAGGAATCTGCGTAAAAACTATTTAACCATGGCGACTATTTTTATGTCCCGTAGAGAAGTACGAGTGCTTTAGCTAGTGTTACAATATATTTTGAGACATAAGGTCATTAAAGGTGTGTACCTATTAACACTTGACCAGCACGGTGGACTATGGTCTAAAACTCTCTCATATGAGATTAAACCTGAGCTCAGCTATGGGACATGGGTAGACAATAAAAAATGCTTTGAGGACTTGCTTTTGAAGATGAACTATAATGGTTTGACTGTTGGAATAAAATCCAGGAGTCGAGTAGCATCGTCTTCCTGTGTAACATCACCATGGATATTGATCACCAACACGTATTCCAGGCGCAGGAATTGTTGATAAAAACCCTATTATATGAGGTCTATGTCAAACAGTTCACCTGAAAAAACTGATGGATGCAATGCCCCTGTGTAATAGTTATAATTGTATAATATGGAACATACGAGTATACGAGTAATTTTAGCCTAGTTCTTAAGAACAGGAATGTCTGATCGTCCTCAAATAAGAACTATTCAGAGTTGATTGCAGAACATCTGCAAATGGCAATGATCAATTAACCTTAGTTTTTCAAACATGTTTGCCACGTTCAACAAATAAAAACGGTCTGTCGAAGTCTGTCGAAGTCGGCTGCATGGTCGTTTACTACTTTTATTAAATAAAATGGCTATATTTATAACACTAAATAACATATATTCTTTTATTATATTATATTTAATACTGACTCATTTTTCCAGTACAACTGACAATGTAAAAAATATTTTAATAAAACAATCTTAGCGCGTACATTACGTTTGTTATATGTAATACAGATAGTAAATAAATGAAATTACTGTTATAAATAACCAAAATAAGGCAGAAATAAAAGCAGTTACCAAATATAAACGGTGGCACGTAAGCTGAATATTTCTCATGTGTAGTTTTTATTAAAAAATACGCCGGCGTATTGCAATAATTTAGAACGTTTTTCCAAAATAGAGCAACACTGGCATAATAAAACATTTATGTTTTTTTTTATAGTAAGGAAGTTGCAAACGAGCATTTAGCCCACTTGATTATAAGAGGCTGCTGCCGCCTATGGGCATATGTAAACGACACTAGGTCACGACTAGGACACGATCAAAGTCTCACCTAACGTTAGGCACAGATGCGTTGCTACCCCTGAGATGTCTTTTAAAGAACATATGTGTTTTTAAGCTGTAAAAACTATAATAACGATGTAACTAAACGAAAACACTAAAGAAAACGAACTAAACGAATCTAAATCAGCCAATAATGAATAAAAAAGATACCTAAAATAATGAATAATAAAAAAATCTGACATTCGCAATATTAAAACAAGCGATATTCAAACCAAATTAATAAAACACATACATATTATAAGAATAACGTTATTCTTATGAATTTTTCAATATCCCTTGACAGTAGGCACTCAATCAATCACTCTGTAGAATTGAGTAAGTACTTGTATAGATGTTTCTTTAAACAATAGTTCTTGAAAAGTAGAACAACAGTTTCAAAAGAACGTGTCAAGATAGTATATTTTGGACTTATCTTTTGTCTTGGCGAAGAAGAAAACTGTGAATTTTTAAAGAATGATAACCGGAGAGGAAAGTAACTGCAAATGTTTTGTCTTCTATAGATTTATTCAAGGTTACCATATTCTTTTTACTTTTCTCTTTATTTTGTTCATTTAAAATTCACAGTAACAAATAAAAAATAACATTTTAATACGCGATGTTTTATACACTGAGTACGCTTATAAAAAATCAGAATAATATAAAAAAACACTACCTTGAATTGCTGCCCTTTTCAATTTTATAAACTCTAGCAGGCTTTATGAGGCATTTTAATAAATAGGTATAAGTTATTTATTTTCAAATTATTTCATTAAAATTATTATTAGAAATTAATGTTCATCGTTGAGCTTTTAACTATGAATCTTTACATAATAAACTCACTCCTAATATGTATGTTAAGTATTTTTCAAAGGCGTGTGCGCCGTCTACCAACCTGTATTTCGTCAGCGTGAAAACTATGATCTAGCCTTCATTAACCTGATAACAGTCTAGTCAAGTACCCGTGCTCTGCATTGAAATAAAAATGTATTTATTTATTTACTTATTTATTGATCACCAACATAATTTACATCATTATAAAGTGAAAAGAAAATATTAGAATAAAGAAAAGCTGAGTGCAATTACGTTTATAGGTGAAGACTGCATGGTTTCATTATGATGAAACATACTTGTCATCATAATGGAATCATCATTACTGTCCCGTAGTAGACAAATACTTATAGTGAGATAGTTACTCGTAGATTCGTAATAGACAAATCTTTGAGATTTATTTTAAAGAAGTCTCAGTCGTGTTGGTTTCTTTACAATGTTTTTCTTCAACATTCGTTAATAATATTTTTTAAGAAATAAAATACACGTTTAACAAGAGCTAAATCCATTAAAATCTCACTAATTCATTGCAAACAAAATAAGATATACTTTAGCCTTACAACACAATTATTATATTTTCAATAAGAAGCCTGAACAATGAATACAGGAGAATGTGTAAGAGAACATGACACGAGATGATATATTTTAGGGCTATCTCTTATCCAAACGACAATGGATGGGCGGAAAAAGACGATATGTAGCGTGAATCTGCAGTGTTCACGAACTAGGTCAACGCTGTAAAGCCATTATTATGTTACGTATTCAATAAAATAGACTAACAAATTTTATAAGATATCTTTGTGACGTTATTGTCGGGGATTACATTTTTTATCTGTCGCAGATTGCACTTTTTTCTGGCTGGAAATGTGGTAAAGAAGACTTATTTATCTGTCCAATTTTATTTAATGGAATCTAGTATGGAAGAATTAGATAGGCTGTTATTATCAATACTTACAAGGTACGTAGATCTGAATATTGAACTCCCATCCTATATTTTATGCATCACATGAATTTTAGCCGACTATCTTAGCCCGAAATAAAATGACCGATAACTAACGATCTAAAGTAAAAGTCTTTACGGATGTTTCTAGAGCAGAAGAAATATGCAATTTATTATTATCTGAGATATACATTTAAATTGAACTGTCTTCGGGTTATTGAAATACGGATTTCTTTCATCGATGAAAATCTTACTTAATATTATAAATGTGAAAGTTTGTTAGTATGTGCGTTTGTTTGTTACTCTTTTCGACCGGAGACAGATTTCGCAAAAAAATGGCGCACAGATTATAACGTGAATTATCACATGGTGCACATTTTAGTGATAAACGTGAGCAAAGCAGGCGAAGCCACGGGAATATGCTAGTTTAAAATACATTTCTAAATATATGACTATCTCTTTTAGACGACACCATGTTCGTAGAAAAAAGACGCATATTTAAACACCGTACAAGAATAAATGTGTAGATATCCACCTACATCTATTGTTTGTAATTATTATACTTACTCCGTTATACGATTTGTATAATACTTGATATAATAGTATATGATTGTAGAATACTTGATATAAAAAATCTAATAAAGATGTAGCATGTGGACAATCTATACGCATATATCCAATAAAAAAATGCCATTTATTTTTCACCTGTCTTCATGTACGTGAGGGTCGTCGGTTTATACGAAGAAAAATGAAACTACATTTCATTGAAACCACATATTTCTTCTGACCCAACTATTTCATAATATCAGTATGCATTCCTTGATCTACGAAGGGTTCCAGGAAGCGTGCCCGGGAACGAATGATTTAATTAAATTTTAAAATTACTCTCCAAGATCCATCTTTATTATATGTTGTTCCTTTAAATTCAGTAATTTATCAACTTGATAAGTGGTTCAAGTTTTAATTAGTTCGGGGGTGATCGCCCAAGGCTAAGGCTCCTATCTAAACTTAATCTTTCTTAAGATAATTGAGATAATTCTAAAACAACATTAGATATGAAATTTACCGCTTATTATTTCAGCTAGAAGGTGACCAAGAGGAGAGACATAGAGGTACAAATTTTGATCTTCCACTCTTGTGGGTCTGTGTTTGATACCTTAATCCAGTCAAAAGCAAATTTCTCCAATTTTGCACAGTTTTGTGCGTAGGTACGGTTTTATATGACATGAAAGAAAACAAAGAAGGAAATCTAAATCTCTGAGATTTCCATTGTACGTAATTTCCAAAGGTCAAAGTTTCCGAATCAACATTTCCTTACTGCGTAATTATATTACCGGGATAAAAATAAGCCTGAGGCACTTTACCACGTCCTTTGTAATCCCCTTGCTTTTAAGGGAAAGCCTTGATTCGGTCCAACCGTTTTCAAGATTAAAGCGTACATATACAGAGAAACAGGTAAAAGGGGAAACAGCATTTTATGTTTCGTTTTATTATGATATATGAAATAATTAGGTACAGTTGTCGTCAAAATTAGGTACAGTCATTCGATTTTTACTTATTTGTGTAGATAAATGAATGTACTTTATGAAGAATTTATATGATTCTGGAGTTATCAGCAACCCTTAGTTAAGAGACCCTCTAAGGTGTTTAGGACAGAAAAAAACAAAATGAGTTCTGCTTATGTCGTCATTGTGTATTTTTGGGATATTTTATAATGACTTCTATTTTACCAATTAATTAGCTTCTAGCACCTACGCATTTTATTCTATTTATTAACTTGTATATAATCATTTTCGACATTTTAGTTCAGCTAGTTACAAAAGCGTGTATTTTTAGTATTTCAAAGTATTATTTTTTAGCATTATTTTTAAAAGGTAAAAAAGCTGTTTTACATAAATAAGAGTTAAGAATTAAAAGTTTTGTAAATAAAAACTATCTTAACTCTAATTTTAAATAGTATATGGTACATTTAATTCATGTGCTTTAGTCTCTTACAAAATCGATTAAGTATCAGCAGACATAAACATTTATTTTCTACACAGTGTTTAGTTAAGATGAAATAGGAGTAAACAGTAAACACCATCGCTCACGATCTGGCTGTGGGTAGTGCCTACCTATAAAACCTATGTAGGGTTGTCCTACGTTACTTTACACGTCAATTATCTGACGAAATTTTTTTTTTTAATATTATTGAAGTTAAATAAAAATAAAAAAACACACGTAATTTACAAAAACAAAAATAATTAATTAAAAAGTCCTGGAGAAACTAACAAAAGCGTAAATCATTTTATTCCGCTTTAAATGGTGGATTAATAATTAAGGTTATTATCGATATTCCAACATATATTAGCCACATATATGTTGCTAATATATGTGGCCGACCGCAGGCAAGACTACGTATACTTCTATCGGAGGTTGATTGCAGATCTCCATTGGTGGCTGTAGCCATTTGCCATTAGGTAGACTACACGGTCATTTCTATATGATATAAATAAACAAGTCTGCTGTTTAAACCACCACTCAATTAGAAAAAACGATCACATTTAGAAACTTGGTATGTTACTATTGTAATGGACCTACAACATATGATAATGCACCATTAAAATATTACCTGCAAATACTTTGTTTGTGGTTGTACTTCAGAAATACCCAAACGTGAACTCCATAATAAACAACACAAGGTACCGAAACATGCACATTTAAACATTGTGAACTCCAGAAATACCCAAACATACAGTTTTAAACATTTTGAACTGCACAAATATCGTAACATGCGGTTTTTAACACTGTGAACTCCATAAATACCCAAACATACAGTTTTAGACATTGTACACTCCAGAAATACCAATATATGCAGTTCAAAACAAATGAAACGCGGCAACCCTACGCCTAAAGCCCAAAAATAGACACTGGATACTGTTTGCTCAGCGCCCTTATTGCAATCCTTTGTTATCTTCATCCCTTGCTCCCAGTTTACTACTACTTATTTGCCGGGTTTGTTGTAGGTTACAGTGTTTATTTAGGTATATTTTAAGCACAAACCTTCAGCCAGGCTTTAATTTAGATTTGAAGTATGTCTGGTATTTGTCGGATAACCTAATTTGGTGTTTTAGTGCCTTGGCACAGTCATTATTTTTTGTTGCTGTATAGCTCATGTTGCTGTGTTATAAGCGCTTTAAGACGTTATTTTTATACGTATATTTACATAATTCTTTACCATGGTATTTAATCTTTAAAAAATGCAACGGATGAGTTTTAAGTAAGTTTGCAATGACTGCAAGTTATGTATACAGGATTTCTGGATATGTCATGGTACATATACGGTACGTATGTATATTGGATAAAAGTTGAAATACTTACATGTATTTTTAGTTATTAGAATAGAACTTTATACACATGTCAGCGTGGATTGGCGAATAAATACATGACATTCACATGTTAAATACAACCACATTTCGACAAGCATTCAAAACATTTTTCAGAATCAACAAGTTCCGATGTATGTGCGTTTAATTTATCAAGAGCTAGCTGAACTATGTTCTACGTAAACTTGATAGAAGTATATTTGCTTAATCGACTCTCGAATTGAAATCGGAAACTTTAGGTAGCCATCAAATATTAAGGTGAATACCTACTGACTGAGAGCATTGGCAAAGCTCGTGATAAAAAACTACAACATGGCATGTTTTATTGCTAATTATATTAAACTAGCTATTACCTACTGCTCCGTCCGCTTATCTCATTTACCACGATAAAGAGCTTCATATGTCGTAATCCAGGTCATAAACTATATGTGTGCTAAATTTCAGCCAAACCGGATCAGTAATTTTAACGTGAACAAGTTACAACCATACATACGTTCTCACAAAAATTCGCCTTATGATATTAGTATGATGTATGATTGCATGTTAGGGTTCAGGGAAAGAAGATAAGGGGTGTCCAGAACACCCCTTCATATACTCACAATAGACCACGTATAGGTGAAAAATAATGTTCAAACAGGAGGACTTTTTTGGTTTATTGTTGACAAATTTCGAAGTCTATTTACGCCGGAACTAATTCTTTTCTCCTATCGCATAAGATGAGAAAAAATCAGATTGTTGTTTTGTGCTATTTGTGTGTTGCTTAATAAAGTTATAAAGCTATGCCTAAAAGTACACTTCATAATAAATTATATTATTATATATCCTATATTCGTGAGTGGTGGTAGGATATATGTTAAGATGATAGAACGTTTACGTTCATCTGGGGAGAGAAATCAAATCATATCCAATTTCCAGTGATAAACTAAATCAAAGTAAGTAAAATATGTTTAATTTAGTTTTTATTATTATTTGTTTTACCTTATATTTTAATATTTTTTTATTTATTTTTATTTCTTAATTTTTAACAATCCCACGTGCGTGTGTCGAGACAAATCTCACTACGTCACGAGGGGAAGCGAGAATCGCAATAATCCCCTTACGAAATTATTAGACGCCCCCTAAGCAAATATGTTACAAAAGCTTCTCTGATAAGTATAGAATTAGAGTACGAGAAATGAATTATTAAATTACACGAAACTGCTTCTAGTCGGTACCCAGCTTTATGCAAACGGTGTTCAAAATGGGAGCCAGTTTCCAGCGTATGTTTATTTTAAGATCAACTGGATCGAGAATCAGAAGATTAAGTGTTGTTGGAGTAAAAATTTCGAGAGAAGTGTAGGTGATTAAAGGTAATCGGGCAGTTTGTTTTAACAAGGATTATTCTAATAGTTACAAAAGGCGAGGCGTTTGAATCGTACTTGGCTATTAGATAACTTTAACAAGGTTTTTAAAATATCATACGAAAAAATCACAGTGTGAAAAAGCTCAATTAATTTATTAACTCGCGTGACAGAAGTTGTCACGCAATGGGTTCAGGATTGGATGCCCGGCTTGATTTGATTGGGTTTACAAATTTAGATAGATGCTTTTATATTTGTGTGTGTTCGTGTGCAATACCTTATCAAACGCATCAAATCATTATACTGTTTAACAATGCAGTTACAAGTCAGATAAAAGTGTGTGTGTTCACATACAACATAAGTGAAACATGATATAATTAAATAATTAAATATTTCTGAGCATTAGTATTATGTTTTTTTTAATCGAAAAAGTAATTATTTTGTTTATTATTTCGCATATGAGCTTGAGCTCAGAAAGGGGTAATGATGACAGCGGAAACTAGATTTAGGACCGACAATTCCTTTCGTAACGTTTTCAAGTTAAACTTTCAAAACACAACGATTATAAAAAGTTTCACTTCAAAAATGAATGACGCTCATGTCACCACAGCTGAACCCATATCTATTTTATTTGTAATCTTGTGTTTTAAACCAAGCGAGTGCAACCAACGACCAATAACTAGTTTGAAAGATAAAAGGACATGCATTCTATAAAATGTCTGCCAACATCGGGTACCTCTTCGCGCTCCATCGCGCACGCTGCATCTGAAGGGCTTTCCCGTCAGATAATATACTACACACAATTTTTTATTATAATATTGAAGTAGCAAACGAGCGTGCAGTCCACCGGATAGTAAAACGCTCCTGCCCTTGGACATTTATAATCAACCCCAGGTAAGATCAGAATCTTAGCTAAGGTTGGCCACAGACACTACTCCTAAGGACTAAGTTGGAACGCCTTGGATAAATATGTCTCTCTTACTTCAGACCAGAACACAGCAGCGCTCAATACTGCTGTTATCCGGTAGTAATAAATAGGTGCTTCAAGAGTCGACGACTTCATCAACATGCATGCCATATGCCGCGACTATAGGCAACACCCCCATTTGGAGACATTTTTACCAGGAGTGGACCATACGAGGCTGATAATTGGGTGGACTTTACGTGATCCCTTATATTATAGGTAGTCCACTATTACTTTCTAGCGTATGATGGCAGCTTTGCCCACTTGGGTCAAGTTTACTACGATAAAGAGTATTCTATATGCTAATCCACGTCATAATCTGTTTGCCAAATTTCAGCGAAATTCGACCAGTAGGTTTTCGTGAAAGAGTATCAAAGAC
The DNA here is from genome assembly GCA_018249915.1 of Cecropterus dorantes dorantes. Lineage (NCBI taxonomy): Eukaryota > Metazoa > Arthropoda > Insecta > Lepidoptera > Hesperiidae > Cecropterus > Cecropterus dorantes. Next base: position 9,048 of record DWLI01000116.1, read on the forward strand.
ATACTTCCTCACAATCCTTTCTTCCTCACAATCCTCAAATTCCTTCGTATCTTCGTATATAATATTAGTAAGATTGTAATTTGGAGAGACCTGAATTGTGCTGTTCCAGGAAAAATAGTTTTTGTTATTCAATCAACTTCGGTATTTCTATACTAATATTATAAAGAGGAAAGATTCGATTGTTTGTTTGTATTGAATAGGCTCCTAAACTACTGGACCGATTTCAAAATTCTTTCACCATTAGAATCCTACATTATCCCTGATGAACATAGGCTAGTCGTATCTATACTAATATTATAAAGCAGTAGCTTGTTTGGCTGAACTCGAACCAGTAGTTCCTGAGAATAGCTCATTCTCAGGAACTACTGGTTCGAATTGAACAATTCTTTTTGTGTTGAGTAGTAAGTTTATCGACAAAGGCTTGAGGCTATATAACATAACGCTATATTTGTTTGTTTGTTTGTTTTTCTTACGTAATAGCGGGTGAAACCGCGGAGCACAGCTAGTTATCTGATAAACTCAATAAATTAAATACATGAATTAAAACTAAAATATATTTTAATTAAGTGGTGAATTTTCTATTGAACTTAACTTGTTAGGGATCAAAAAGTATTGGAAACTCGTATAGAAGGTTAATTATAACACTCATTTATTACCTTTTTACATTATTATAGCATGAACTAGGGCAGCGTGCCTAATAATTATGACATATTAACGGGGTGATTTATGGTTTTACTGAACAAATATGAAAGCCGGTTACTATAGATTATTGATGTACCTACTACGATACCGTGTAGAATATGTTAGGAATTGGCCTTAAAATTAGTTAATTAATGTGCAAAATATAAAGTAACGCAAAAATCACAGATGTTGCAATGTTGCAATTAAAAGGCGCGTTCTACTCGTCTCGGAATGTAGCCAATGCCGCCTATGGGCATCTGTAATCAGCTCCATGAAGAATAAGGATTCTGGTTCAAGCCCCTTTGAGAACTGTAATGCCCCATACCAACTGGAATCCGCAGCCTCTTACCGAAATACTCGTACAAGCTCCTTCACGCTAGAAATAGATTTGGCTTTTCAAATCGAATTACTTAACTCATTTACTGATTTCGATAAGCCTCAATGAATTTCTCTCAACTATGACCTATGGTCTTTTATTTGTATCCATAAAGTTGTATAAACTATGTATCCGTTGGGTACTTATTGAACACGACAGGTAAACAGATATACCTCAACTACAAGTATTTTGCAAATGTTGATTTCAGATATAAATGTAACTTTTCAACCAAAAAGGGTTAATAAAAAATCCGAAAGCAATTTTTTAAACAAACATTGATAAGTCATGTGTTCTGTTTTTCAATACCAAATGTTTTAGAATATCAAACATATGAATAAAAAAAGAAAAAATGAAGTACCAAAAAAATGTAGGTAAAGCAAAAATAATACTCCAATATAAGTCTCAAAAATTATAAAGAACTAATGTTTTCTTAAGAAATATTGTAACGAAAATAAAGACATTGTAAACAAAATACCGTATAAATAATTTTCTAACGTATAACATGTAAAGTAATTCCGAATAGTTCCGATTAGAGTAATTTGTAAACTGATTAATTTAGTTCGATAAAATATGTGGGTGACAAATATAAAACTTAGATTAATGAATCGTTCATTTTACATTAGTAATTTGGAGATTTCTTTAATTTGTTTTTATTTTCTGTCAAAGCAAATGATAATTTATAGCCAATACGCATATAACGCTGCTTAGGCTGGGATTCGAACCTTGGACCGAGTGAGAAGCCCTAGATTATCATTGGTTATACACGCACGTAATTTGAAGTAGAACTAATTTTAAATTGTATTATTTTGGGTCATACTTATTATTATTTTAATTCGTGTTCTTAATGTGACAGGTACACAAAGAAGTATATATGTATAAAAATACGAAAATTAGACATTAGGAAGCTTTCTTGACTAGGCCGTATTCAGAATACTGAAAAGTAACCACCATTAAGCCAAAGGGTACGCAAAATAAAAAGTAGTGAAATTCTCGTAACTGTCGAACGTAGCGACTAAGCTACGGTCGCGTAGCTCTACGAGAATTGTGCGCTGAATACTGTATTCAGTATTTATTGCTACGGTCGTCGTAATTTTACTGATATATGCAATTGCTCCAAAGAAATACCAACATTTTATATAACATTCTGTAATACTGACAAACTAAAATATACAGTATAACATTATGAATAAACCAGAAATATATTACTTAACTACTAAAGCTTTGTTTAATGTAACTCGGGTAATGATAACGTAATATATGTATTTACGAAAAGTACTTACATAAATATGTTGACAAAAATGTCGTAACAGTACAGTTAGGTAACACAAAGAAAACTTATTGGTAAGTTGTAATGCTAAGTTATTTAAATATTGGAACTAAGAAACAATGAGAAGATTATTGAAAGTGATACTTTAAACAATGTTTATGCAATACCACAAAAACTCTGTCGTTGTTTGAAGATGAACTAACTAACTTTAGATTTTATTATGTATTAACTTACCATGTGTCAGAATATTAATTGTCTCATTGTGGAAGTAGAACAGGCTGCCAACACAGCCGACAAAATCCTGAAGCGGCCGGTAGCCTGTCAGCACGTACGGGTTGAACTGCAGGTGCTGCGGCATATCCCGCCAGTGCAGCAGTTCCACGACTCGGGCTCCGCTCTCGCTCTTCGGGGAATCCGGGCCGACCCCATTCTTACCTTCCCTCTCTTCTGTCTCACAAGTATTCGACTCAGCAAGCGGAACCTCATTATCACAGATGCGCTCCAACGACTTTTTCCTCTTCTTGGGCCCCTTGCCGTTCACTTCCTGAATTGACATGTCGAACATTTTTGTACACGTATCAGGTACGCTCTCGGCGGCTCTCATAACAGCACGCCGGCGATATGTTCGGGACACGGAAGAGCGGGAGTCTGCGAATCGAGGGCCGATCTAATCCGCAACCGCATGGCCCGGGATCTTCCGGTCGGTTTGTACAAATATCACAGTTACAGCATTGACCGGGCGCCCAGCGACGCTTGGAGGAGGATGCGAGAGAGTTTTCTTTCAGCACGGTGGGTTTTAGAGTTGCGAGGTCGGTGCGACCGCGCGGCCCGCGCCTCGATACGGTCGGCGCGGTCGGGCTCGGGCTAGGGGCGGGCCGCGGAGGCGCGCGACTGGCCGGGCGCGTCGCACACCCCGACTCGGCGCCCCGGCCGCCCCTCGCCCCGTAGATTTGCGCACTGCGCAATCCCGATCAGCTGATTCCCGCCAGGACGTCTCCCTCCCGTTTTGACAATCGTCGTCCCGTTTGTGTAACCACGCTTTCGATCTCACCGCTGTGCCCGTTGTTCACTTTCATGTGTGGTCCGCCAAGACGCTGCCATTCACTTTTACAGTCACTACTAGTAACCATACAAATCAGAGCTTTGAAGTTAATTTGCTACCCTCAAATAGTTTTCATAACTTTTATTGTGTTATAAGGTATAAAACTTCTTAAGGTGCATAACTTGCACTTGCATTTGAACCCCATTAATATCAAGATTTTGAACTTTTTGTGACATGTTAAATTATATTTATCCAAATGGTGTTAGTAATTGATAATGAGGCCTAAAATGCATCAGCTTGCCTAGAAAGAGCCTACTCACTCTTACTTCAGAAACTTCCAGATTATATTTTTCGAAAAACACAGCAGCCAGTAAGATATTTAACTCCTTGGGATTGTATTGGAAATAATGAATTTAAACGATTCATTAGAGCCAGAGGAAGATCAATTTAGTAGGGAGAGTAGTCTGCCGTACGACGACCATGTCGTATTGACGACCCGCGTGGTGGAGAGGTCACAATACCGGTCTGACGCGCAGTAGGTTCCAGGTTCGATTACCGGCTAGACAGGCATCTGAATGTTGAATTCAGATTTCTGAGTCTGGGTGTTAGTGTATTTGTCTTTGTGTGTTCAAAATCCTAGTGCATGGCTGTATGAATGTAGAAAGTGTGTAAGCATGAGTGTAGAAGGCGTACCTACACACCCCTAAGCCAGAAGATAAAAAAGCGCTGGAGAAATTAGACTATACTTGTATAACTGTTGCACATATTCTCCAGAATCCAATCCAAATCCAAAATGCATTCGGTAGATTAGTAGACGAGCTACTTATCGCTGGCGTAGCAGGTTTGGGATCCAGGTTTTGACAAGCGACTCATCACCTATAAGTGTTTTTGCCTGTTCCCTCATCGAGTTTAGAGCGACTAAATGTTGCTTAGCTATTTGTCTAAATTATTCTTGTTATATTGAATATAATCTGCAGGATTTATGTTATTTTTAATTATATTTGTACGTGTATGTACTTCGTGTATTTTTTGCTAGTCGATAGAACTCTAGCTACACTTAAACATTTTAATCGACAGAAGAAGTATAGATATATTTTTGGCCAGTGTTGATAATACTTTATAGTTCGCTAGCTAGACGTTTTTAAGTAAAGTCGTTGTTTTGTTGACATAAAAAATGAATGTGCTGTTTAATTTTTATATATAAAACCTGTTTACTTGAAACAAATTGAAAAATAACAAAATTACAACATTAATCTTAAAGCTAGATATTCTAGTAATTTCTTATCACTGATAGCAGAGTTTAAGATAATAAGATAACTATTATCTCTGTTGTTTTATTTATCTTATAAACTTTATAACCGGGAGCGGCGTTAATGAGTTGGGTAGTCGGAATCATTACTCTGGCTAAATCATTGTTATTAAAACGTGTTGCGCTAAAAAAAGATAAAATTATATATTATCTATGTATCGTACTGTCGAGGGATTATCGCCCTGACAAGTAGAAACTCTAGGAAGTCGCAAGTATAGTGATAAGTACTGTTGATGAGATAAGATTAAAGCAACTCAACTCAACGTAAGCCTGATTTTAAGAGTAAGTATACCGTGAAATTCCGCTTCCGGCGTTTTGTCGTATCAACTTAACGGATGGACAAAATATTTTCCAGAATAAATAATTTATACCAATGCTATATTTTTAGCGCTATCTGCTGTCTTTAAATTTTGTTTTAGGAAATGTTATACAAATTCGAACAATTTTTAATTATAATTAATGTTTACTGTTAAAATATGATACGGTAATGTAAATTTACAAGAGCTAAGTCAGACACACACACACACACTGACAGAGCACACTGATAGATCCAGGTGGATAAAGGATTTAGATAAGGAGTCAAGCCCATCAAAATTTAAGATTGTATGGTACTTATGTTTTCATTTAAGGGAACAGCATCATTTCCAATAGGAAAACTTAAACTCGAAATTTTTTTGCTATCAAATTCTTTGAAAACTTACCTTCGGCTAGTCAAGCATACTTCAAATTATAATCCTGGATCCGCCAGTATTGCCTCTTGACATCTTTATCCATACAAATTTATAGAACAGATTTTATATGAGGTGAATCATAGATGCATTGATCCTTCCGAGGATTAGGATGTTATAAGCGTAGAGAACACTCCTACGCCCGGTTCTCCGGTTGCGTATAGGGCGATCGTCTACTAAGCCCAAACATTGATTAGCTCAATTATATCAATTTTTTTTGTTTTGCATGAATAACCGCACAATTCAAGTTCCTCAGTTTTAAGTTAAACATGTACTAATTTTAGGTTTATTATAGAAATAATATTAAAATAAAAAACTTAACGCTCTTACACTAATGACCTTTTATTTTATATTATTTTAACTCCATTAATTAAAATATAAAGGCAAATGTATTGTTTTAATTTTTACCTGGGTCTATTGTAAACTTAGCATTTTTTTGTATTTTTACATGCAGAGCAACAATATGCGTACAGTAAGATTTTACAGCGCCATCTGTCAATGTCAATCATAACTTAGTTTTCGAAACAAAAACATAGATGACGCTGATATTTTAAATTAAGATTACATTGACAAGTAAGACATCAAAACAATTCACTAAAATTTTTATTTCTTAAAGTTGTTGGCCTAATCAATCTAAATACATCTATATTATTATTAATAGTTAAAGGTGAAAGATGATTGTAGATCTCTCTCTTTATTTTTTTAGTTTTATTACTATTAAACAAAAACGTCGTCAAATTTGTGATGACATATACATCTGTGTTAAGGTTTGTAGCTACATTACATTGATAAATAATTAATAGAAGAAAACAAATTGGATGAAGAGCCCAAAAGAATAAAATAATTTAAATCAACTCATTTTTTTAACTTTTAGCGCCAAAAGCATAAATACTTTGTTTGATTGTTAATTGATTTTTACACTATTTTAACAATCATACATGATATAATATGTAATAGTTACAAAATATTTTTAAATCTTCGAATGATACTACTTAGAACATAATTCTAAATCATGAATGCATATTTATTTTTCTTATGTTGGCATTATGGGGTACACACAAGATGGCGCCATGATATCCGGTGTTACAAATACTTTATATCGTAATAAAGTTTAAAAGTACTTCAATATTTATCACAAAAATATGAAACGATTACATAAAATGACAAAATAATATTATTGATTTAAGTAATTTATTTGTCCGCCAGGTGAATGTTAAAAGTAATATTCGATACTTGTAAGCAACTTGAAAGAAACTTTACGCTATAGCAGTGCAACCAACCAAAGAGACTGTCTTGTCTGACTGTCTTGCGTTCGGATCGATGTTCGGGCCTTTATTGCGAAGAAGCATTCTTCAGGGTTCTGCATCACGAACTTGGAATTGCCTAACAAATTTTACTCAACTACTTTGGTGTAAATTGAAATATTTACGTGAATTGAGGGTAAGTGTCAGCTTTTTGTTGCAATATCTTAGATATGAGTGGCGTACCTAGGGCTCCATTGACTAGTAGAATGAATATGGCGTCAGCATGTAAATAACTCAGTGACATCTATCGTTTTATCATAATGGATAATAGTAGAAATATTTGCAATTTATTTTGTTATGTCCTTCATATTATGATTATTAAATGGTTATTTAAAGTGGTCTTATTTTGTAGATCGTAGTCTTAAATCTTTTGCATGTAGGTACATTAATGCATTTATATACAGCTGACGATCTCACGGTTTTATTTGACACTTATTTTACACTGTTGCTTTGGTTATTATTATGTTATGAATAAAATAAGCGCAGTACTGTGGTTGAATGTAATTAATTGATACGATATATTGGTTAAATGTGTACTCCCTACATTCGGAGTGGCTGTAACACTTGTCAATAATGAACGCATGAGGTTTATACTTGTAATCTAGCTTCAACCCCTTGACCTGGCATACAAGCGGTCTAAAAAGTTTAATGTTTTTCAGCCTTAACTGCTTGGATACGAGATTTGGTATCCGTTTTATGGTAAGTGGAAGTACATGCAGTACTTTCCTACTTGTTTATCTACTTTGCCAGGAATGGTCAATACCAGCAGACATTTCATGAGCTGTTGCATGTTGTACAGTGGAATGGCTTCTATAACCAAGCTTCTGCCCAGTTTATACACATTTGGTATGGTAATTCAATATCAGAGTCAATTCAATGTCACGTCTGTCCATCAAAAAAACCAGTATTATGCAATCAGAACAAGCTTTGTAAATTTTGATGTTTAAATTCAAATTATTGTATAATTCTTGTTTTCTGGAAGTGTATAGCGTAATTACTGTAAATAAATGCATTGCTTGATAGCACAATGAAACAATTAAAACACTTTCACTAAGCATAACACAAACGATACATGGAAGATACAACTGCATATTAACATTTAATTACTGTTTCATGTAACTACAATTCACATAAACTAGACATTATGCATTAATTTTAAACAGTTAACTACTGATTATATGATATGTTATTTATTTATTACATTGAGGCATCTATACAATAACAATCTTGGCAAGTATTATACTGTGTAGGTACAAAATACATGTACATATTAAGGAAAATTATTGAGTAATAATGCAATGTTTATGATCAAAAAGCACTATAAGACAAATTGTATTCTTAAATCAAAAAAAGCTTGTAAAATTAGGATATAACAAAAGGATACATAATTATAAAAAACTTAGTTAAAATTGTGAAAAGTAACGTTAAACGGCTGTTGAAACAAACTTCATATTAATGAAATTTTCATTTAAATATAGCTAAAATAAATATCAATGAATATCTTATATTTTTATATAGAAACATTTAATATTATGCAAAAAAATATTGCCTATACTTATTATTTGTCTTGTTAAATGTTACAGTTAGATTCCCATGACAAATGCTACCCCGTAAATTTTAAAATACCATTGAATGAAACATATCTTAGATTATTACCAGCAATTTGCACTAATGATATTATATTGCACAAAATAGTAAAAAATAAACTAAAAATAAAAATAATTAATGTTCTCAAAAACAACCCTTTACAATAAAATCTAATGTTTATTTCAAACTATAATTATACAAAGTTCTTTTATTTTATGCTTATATAAAAGCCTTGATGATATCAAATTGGAACATACTAATTACTTAATTGATAATTTTGTAATTCACTAACAGATTTTACTTGAGATGTTTTGAAAAATTTTGCAGCATTTGAATTTGCATTTTTTTGTACGGATGTATAAATTATATATCAGTTTTGCTTACCGGTGTTGATAACATGCAGGTTTAACTTAAAGCGGATGAAAAATAATGTTTTGTTTTTGGATGCATTTAAACTGCAATTAAATACAGTTAAATAACAAAAATTATAAAGTTACTATCTGTACGATTAAAACAACTAAAATTACTTTAAACTTACATTATTGCTGTCTTGTTCAAAATATTTGTTTAAAATTGACAAAACTAAAATTAGTTTCAACTTAAATTTTACCTGTAAGTATTTTTAACATACGTAATATTAATTCTATACATATATCAGTGGTTATAAACAATATCATACAGTGTTTTTCATTACCACCTATTAAAATATGGCTTTATCATTACATTATTTATATTACATGCAGACTGGTTACATGTGAAGGTCATACCTACCACATTTCGAGAGTTGATACTTCCTCTTCTTATTGGCAATGGTTTTATAATGTGTTTCTAGATTTCTAAAACAACAGATTTTTGTTCATTTTAATTTTTAATAACTCAACATTATGGATGCTTTTAACATTGTATTAAAACCTCATCGCCGTGCGTGTGAAGATTGTTTATTCTCTGTGAATTGACAATTATTTGCACAAGTGGCTAACAATAAGGCCATACTGTGATGGTACATCATTGATATAACCTTGATCCCTTGGAATGTGATGTGATGTGGTGATGCATGATTCCAGATGCCTCGCACACGTAGGAAGCACTACACGTCCCACTCGAGGTCGCGGTCGCGGTCATACGAGGCGAAGCGGCGGCGAGTGGACGACGGCTCCAGGGAGGGGTCGTACAGGAAACGGAGCAGGACAAGGGATCGTGACAGGTAAGCTAGATCACTTGATCACAGTACACAATCATCTTTTTTAAAATTGTTTAAGTAGCAAAGAGCATGCAGACCATCTCTTGGGAATTTGCCTCTGTTGATGGATGATCGTGTTCAACCGCAAGCAAGATTAGAAACCTACCTGTAGTTGACCAAAGATTTGTTGCTACTCCTGAGGATTTACACGGTCACATCTTATGAAAATGAGCCGGCAGCCACACCCTTCCACTGAAGAAAAACAATGAATTACTTAACACAAGAAATAGGTGTGGCAATGGTATTTTCCCCATCGAACCGGACCTGTTTTACCACTTTGGAATTAACTATATTATGTAGTATCTATCACTACAGCCAATATTGTTCTAACTGCTCATGCTACCTTATACTAAAATATGGATTGTCATGCAGAAAAGCACAAAGAGGATCCTATCTTTATCACACTGTTTCCACCCGCTACCCTTGCAGTTGGTATTAGTATTAACACTATTTAAATAATGGAAAAACATGTTTTAGAATTCGAAAAAGTTGAAAAGAACTAACCTTAGAGCCAATTAGCAGTTTTCAAATATATAAAAATGCAGGAGAGGTGGTAGTTAAATGTAATGTAGCAATATTGAATTTGAGAACAATGCTTATTTTTTTATTGCATATTGAAAATTAAAAATAACTCACATTGTAGAAAAACACTAATGTAATATAACATAACATATACACACATAATTATGGCTGTTAACTAACCCGTCACTCTGAGAGGAGTGTGTCTAGACAAATAATTGAGTAACAAGTAGAAATCAAGTAAAAATGAAGTCAAATTCAAATAGAAATTCAAATTTTAATAACAGGTATATTTTGTAATTTGACTTAATGTTATAAAATTAAATTTATTTTATTATAAATACAAATAAAAAAGACAGTGCTAATAGCATTTTACTTTGCTCAAACATAATTCCAAAGATAATAAGAGCTGGTTTTTATTCATTTCAGTTTCAGTTTCCACTTCTTATTCAATTGTGATTTTTGTCATGCATTATTACAAATTTCAACAAATCATAAAATTAAGTCAATAATTATAATGTCTGTAGAAAAAATATGGTTGAGAAAGTCTGTGTTGTAACTAGTTTCAATTTTCTGCAAATTTAATTTTTGGCGACATAACTTAACAGGCAAGATATCGCCAATTTTATCTTGTAACAGAAATGAAAAAGTACACAGGCACATCAGTGAATATTCTAAGTAATTTGTTTAATTGAATTTTTTCAATGTTATATCATTACGTGACCGATGTACCACACGTTTTTTGATCTAGGATATTAATAGTATATCCAGGTCTTGCTTTTTTTACTTAAAAATGTAAGTTCAGAACATCTCATACTGAGACAATTCTAAATTATAGCAAGGTTGTTAACGGTCATCATATGTGGAGCTGATGCTGGTTACCAGGCGTCCTTTAACTAGTTTGGTAAAACCCTGAGAAATAGTATATGCACGAGCGATCTACTGTCAAGGAGGTCAAGGGTGTAGTTGTAACACACATTGTACTAGAAAACGCGACATCTAGCGGTGGATTTCTAAACTACTTTGTTAGCCACCTGGCGTCAGTTCTCGTATGTGTTTATAGGCCGTAATAGTCTTGCTTCATGTCAATAGATGGCGCAATAAACAATTATGTCTTAGAGTTGTAGAGAAATAAATTATAATTAACTATTTTTATACCCTTTTTTAAATTTTAATAGTAAACAGTTTTAAATAATCTATTTTAGTATTCGTGGTTTACTAATGAGATAAATTATTACTATACTGGTAATAATTTTCCCGTTATAACAGTTTCTGAGTATAGTTTACAAAATAACGTTAGCACGTTCATAAATTTCCAACCTTATATGCATTTTGTTTGATTACCGCGATATTAAACATGTAATATAATGGAGGTTACGGTACGGTATACGCGAATTACGGTCCACCGAGGTCAAAAGGCTTGCTGCTGTAGCCGTATATATTACCGCTAAACACAGTTGGATACACTTAAGATAATTTATTTACTGGTGGCTGAATAAATTTCATCCATTCTTTGACCATGACCGTAAATATCTTTTATTTTATGGTAAAGATAAAGAGGATTATCTCTTTATTATTTCATTTTAATCAAATTTTTAAATATATTAAGTTAACTATTTTTTTTTTGAGAAAGTTTCAATTAAAAAAGTAAGTTTAAATTAGTGTTCCCCCGATCATAATATTTTGTTTTAAAAGAAGAGAACGGGTACATTATGACACTGACAAATCCAGGAATTATGTTTAGGGTGGCATTGATCCTCTATATTTGTAATGTTGTGTGACTGGTGGATGTCAGTGCTTGCCGTTAGATTGACTGGGATTTTGAATCCGCCAGCTCATTATGAGTTAATTTATTTTATCTTCTAATACATATATACTCTCTGGTGGCCTCTTAATTTTTATGAAAAGAAAAATGTGAATGCTTTTTGTTTTTATTTCATACGATCCGTGCGTGCGTCTTTATTATTTCACAAAAGGAAATCCTTTCTTCGTAAACTGAACTGTGAAAAACAGTATTCGTGTGAATTTCTTCACAGTTTGTTTTCTCAATTGACGCTGCACGATTCCAATGAATTGTGTTATAAAAGGTAAATCAAGGAAGTTTTGTCGGTACACGCTAATGTATCCATTGTCAGACGTGGTGACGTTGGCTGCATTTTTGTGATCTCTCAAATGTAATGGTCTTTTTACGTTCGTGTGTTTTTGGTTCATTTTTAAAGCTTTTGTCGTTGAATAACTTTATTCGTTTATTTGCAAATTCTATTTGCTTGCGCGCTGACATCAGTAAAAACCACGTGACGAATTTAGATAAATGGTATTTTAGCGTCTATTGTGGTTAAGACTTAAAAAGAAGATATATATTTCGTTTCGGTCCAACGTCGGGAAAGTTTTATAAGTCATAATGTAAAATTGGCAGTTTTTGTTGTAATTTTCATATTCAAACTTAGACATTTATTCTTAACTAGCTTTTACCCGCGACACAATACAATTGTTTTGTTTTTTCCCCATTAGAGACGTAATTTCCCTAAAAACAAAACACATTATCTTATATTTCTAAACAAACTTTTTGTTATAACTTTGTAACTCACAAACTTCCATAAAGTCGTTCACCCCTTATTTTACCCATTTGGTGTCGAATTTCCAAAAAATGTGTCTTGATGTCCTCCTATTATACTCGTATAATATTATGAAGAACCCATTGCTGGCTACGGTATCTATATTTGAGAACCAAAAATAAAGTATGCGTCGGTAAAATTTACCGTCTTTCGCATTATTATAGACTTTGACATTGCTGACTAACCTCCTTAGGGGCTTTTTTCCTAAAAACGATTATATATTTTTTTAATTATTTGTATCCAAAAAGTCTTATTCTAATTTCTTAAGTGTTCGCTTAAAAAAGTTGATTATTAAACACGTTTCAACTCCTAAAAGTATATATTTCGAAAATTACTTAGCGCTAATGAACCTATCTGCAAAATATCAGGATTCGATGTTCAACGGTTTCGGATGTGAGTTGATCTTTGACTTTGTCCGTCAGTCAGTCACCTTCGTATTATATACATACTCGTATATAAATTCAACCACAGCGTTTTATGGCGCCCTGTGTCTAGCAGATTATTATATTTTTTGTATCATATCTCCTTAAAGATCAGTAAAAATGATGTAAGTGTGTCCTATTCGTTACTTCTGACTGATCATAAGCCTGTGTCAAATCAATCGAACCATTTTTTGTTCGTTTGGCCGAGCAAAATGTAAACAGGCAAAAAATTGCGATCAGGGTTAGACATGGCGGGAGTTTCAATTATATTATAATGGTTATACAGTCATCGGTAATTGTATTTCGAATACAATAAGTATATAACGTTACACAACACATTTCGTAATGTTGCAGTACATACCTATTTATGTATTATATTACAACGTTATATAACTGGCTTTAAATCAATATAGTGAGTATATAAGAGAATAAAATTAGAATCAGTTAAGCGGCTTTCGGTATTTTCTGCTTACATCAAGGATTCACAACCGACGCAGGAAGCCATAGTATAGTGCAGCTGATGCGGGCACACTGAACAATACTATGCACTTGCCGTACACAAGTTATTGTATTTCTTTTGTGTTACAAGAGGCGTCAGTTGGGAAGTGTTTTATAAGACCAAATTAGCACCTGATACTGAGTTGTTTACGAGAGCACTTGATATAATGTATATAATCCTTTTTTTATGTCTAAAATAAAAAAGATGATTGTAGGTACGCGCTTTGTTGCCAGTATATACAAATATATATTTTATAAAATACTAGATAATTCTTTGTTAAATGAAAATTGGTCGAACATATCCATTTACATTATTTATATGCAGTCTTGCATATTTTCTGCATATACCAATAATAGTACTTAACTGGCAAAGAATGCTTTTAACATTTAGTACGCTTTTGTGTCACTTTCCACGGAGCAATAAAGTTAAAATAGATATATAGATAATCTTGGTAAAAACGAGTACCTACAAAACACATGTCATTAGATGTCCGATTAACGTTTTGTTTTATCATATTGCTTAATGGGTTCAGATCAAATATATTATTCATAACAACTTTGTCATGCTATATCGAAAGGGTACAGACAATTATGCAGATTTATCCACACATGTAATAAAAACGAAAGTCTCGTGTGTCTGTACATATTTACAAAATAAATAGTTTGTACTAAATGAGACATAAGACTAGATATTTCTAATTATTTTTAATTTTTGTCATTCTTCTTAACAATGCGTTTTATAACGCATTAAAATTACTGAATTTAAGTTAAAGGATAGAAAATATATTTAAATTTCGTATGTTCAGATAACATTGACTTTATTTTTGTAAAATCCATCTTCTTCATAAAACTTTATACATTTTAAAGTTAAGATACCATTATAAACGCGGGCGAAACCACGAAGTCACCGCTAGTGTTCAACATGGTATTTTTTACAAACACACAAGATTAAACTATTAGCTATTATTTGTTTCAAAATACATTTATCAAGTGACCTTTTGAAGTACAATTTGTCCTTAGGGTCACTACTTAAAAGATATTAATGATACTGGCGCCCAGTTGAAACAGTTGAGGCAATTATCACCGTCCGATTTTTTATGCTACTCGTTACTTTTAAAAATCAGTTAAAATGTAAAAAAAAAACAAAAGTGCTACGTAACCTTACGTTCGATTTTATTAAACCGCTGGCTGTGCCCTGGTTTTTTACAAAATTAAAAAATGTGGCATGACGATTAACATTCATTGATGGAATAGGATATCTACAATTTTGAAATACAATAGGTATTTCATGGTAAGCACCACAGACACTTAATACAATGTTAGAAAACTTACTTCAGACTTACAGTGCTAAAAGCTAATGCTAAATTTTACTAATTTAACATTAGCTTTTAATGTCACTTCAACACACAGACAAACGTTCTAAAAATATAGAGATGTCTATTATATCTTATTTTAAGTCCTCCTTAGTAAGTTCCGCATGTCTACACAGAAAAAATATTTATTTTTATTACATGTTGGGTTTTTGGTTATTCGTGAATTGAGGATTTGAATGTTCAGTTTAATTTAGTAATTGCATTTTTATTAACGTTTTTAATGAAAAAAATAATTGTTTTATGTATGATAGTACAACTCATTATTACTTTAATGTAGGTAAAAATACTTTACATACATGTTAAAATGGATGCTGTAAACCAGATTAACACCGGAGATGATGTTGCTACGAGCTACTCGTACTTGCATCAGCTATGATTCAAAAATACTGTAAAAAGAAACAAAATGGCCCCATTCGAGCCTAGAAGCAAGTCGAGCTTGTATGGCTGGACGCGTCAGAAGCCAGTTTTGTTGCGCATTCCCCGTTTTTAACTTTTTTCCTTTGTATAGAACACTTTATTATGGAGTGGCCTTTGTTCGAAACATGACGGACCTCTTGTATTTCATCACTTGCGAGCCAGTACTCGCAATCGCATTCGCCGTCCACTAATTTTGTATGGAAATTGTACGTACTTCATTATTCCTTGTCGAACGTCTGTCAGTATGATATGTAGCCATGGAGGTACCCCAAATTGAATGTTGCTGGCGGTGTTTTCTGTCAGATGAGTGCGAAAGTATTCCCTTGTATTTATTACCCGACGCATCAGAGGGAGGGTGATGTTTTTCGAGCGTATGTTTGTATGTCCGTTTCTTTGGCACGCAGTACTCTACATGATATATTATTGGAATCGTCTCAGTTTGCATGTGATTTAAAAAATGGCGTCTGTGAGAAGGAGAAAAGGGGAGAGAAAAGATTTTTTGTTGTCATGTTGTCAAACAAAAACTACTAAATAGAAAAAATCCGAATATATATACAATTAAATACTTCAACTCATAAAAAGCGGTAAACTTAGTATAGGTATTATTACAAAAACAAAACCCGGGTGCTAATTTCAGTTTTAGCAGTCAGTTGTTTTCATAATAACTTCTTGTTTTAGACTACATTGAACGATAAGTTAAATTAAATTCGTTCCACAATAATAAATCTATGTTTATCTAGGTACCTATCCAACTCGAGAATAACGCTGTGAAGTAATGGAAACCACATGCGATATGATAATAGCCGTTAGTCATTTCCTTAGTTTCGGAAATTGGTTCAAGTGTTCAGCCATAAATCGTAACATACTGACGGATGTTATTGTCGCGTTCATAATATTATCGTGGATTTAATATATTCAAGTCACCACATTGTAAATTGATGTTCACACAAAGGGCCAGCGACGGTAAATTGCAGGTTGTCTGCAAATTGCGTACGTGTCATGAAAATGTTTTCTTTAATCGCATGTCTTGAGTGTGACTCAAGGATACGGCCAAAGCCTAACTGTAAATTACAACAATCAGCGGCGGAACCTAAATATATAATTCAACAGATAATCACGTACATATCTTTCGGCCGAGACATGAACATTTTTCTTGTTCTGTACCATTAAACATACGTGCCGATATGTTTTAATTTTCTTGACTCGCAATGATTGTGTGTCAAGGACCTGCGGAAGGTCAGATACTAAAACAGTAATCTTTATGTTATCTGCGAGCGCGTTCTGTATCATTTTGGATTTTGTTAACCGAAAACACGTCATCTTTTCATTCACATATGGAAATTTGATGTGCCCAATGAGCAAATTGTATGAAGAACGAGTGCGCGTGAGTTTCAAGTGGTACTTGACAACTTAGCAAAAGCATTATCAGAGTACTCGCGTAGGTGTTCGTGATAGATTGAGATCAATTACTGAATCAGTGAGCTTTAAGACTTGCAACAATCTCTAGGCTTATTTTACACAATTTACATTATCTTTGAACATTTATCGTCATCGACTCATTGCTGATCCCCTTATTTGAAGATTTTCGTCCGCATTCAAACAAGCTGGTATAGTAGGGGTAGATTGACTAAAATGAAAGTTGGTACATAGCTTTGAAATCAATTTACATAATAAAATATGCATTCATTTTTTTGCCAGGCTCACATTTCATACTTATACAACAGTATTTACAACTCATAGTATTTAGTTAAAACATTAATATAAGCTGTAACATGATATGTTTAGTCAAAGGACAGAATATGTAGATTTAAATTTTAGATGGGATGTTCTAATTCCATTTAGGCGTTGTCTATATCCTATGTTATTACATCGTCTGGAAATTGTTACACTATACATTATCTTAAATATAGACACATCGGCACACGAATCATCTAAATATGTTGCAAACGATTCTCATGGTAATGTGTTCGTCCAAACAAGACGGGCTGATGCTAGATGGGTTTCACAGATATCTGTGTAAAGTGATTTAGGCAAAGTTTGTATAAAAGCTGCATTATGGTAGTTTTTGCGTCCAGGTGACAAAATGTGGCGGGCGGGGCGCGCGGGGTGGGTGCGAGAGGCGTTGTTCTTGACACAGTAAAACTAGAAGTGCAGTAGGTGCAGCCGCGACCCACGCCGAGCTTTTTGCGAATTACGAACATGACTATCCGCGACCAGGCATCTGGGCTTTAAACTTTAGATTGCGACACGCGACGCTTTGTTGCCGTCTAGTTACTGCACAACAGCGCTCGCAGTCAACGAACTGTCAGTCTGTGCTATAACTAAGTTATTTAACAGTTTATCTATCAGCATTTCACAGTCCACAGCTGAATAGTGTTACCTACCTTGAGGTGTCAGTCTACTTACAGGGCGGCCGGTACTCTTTCCAGAGTCGCTTTGCTGTCACTAAGCTATTCTTGAAATGGAATGTGAAAATGTTCTGTGATTTTGTTTTAGGCAATACGCAAGTCTAGGCAGGAATTTATATACATTTTGTATCATTGTATGTTATGATATATGTGTAGTGTTTGTAATGATGATGATGCTAATTTATCGTTTAGGAAGTCATGATTTGGATATAAACGGCTGCAAGCAGCCAAACAAAAGATTGTGCATAAGATTTTTTATTCGTCTATGTGTTTTGACATCAGCACAAGGTGACATTCATTAAAGAAAATCGTTTCCTACTCCCTAATGTATTGGATTACGGCAGCAAGGTCGTTCTTCATATCCTGCTGTTTCGACAATGGCCCATCTGATCGGCCTCGCCGTCTCATGCGAGGGTATCATCAGGGTCTCCTCAGACACGTCGCCGCCGATCGTCTGATGCGCCGTCTTGCGTGTCTCATTAGGATTATACTTCGCATTCATTACAACTCACGCATCTGCCTACTAATGTATCAAGATTTTAGACAATGGAAACTACTAAGATTGCCTGTCATTTTAACGCTTTCTACTCGCTACAAAAGATTTTCGTGTTGAAATCTTTTGTGTCTTCATTTCTTCATACATTAGGATTAGTTTGCTTTTTGAGTCCTCTGTTATTGATTTTAACGCGTTGTCAGAAGTAAGTATGTCATAATGAGCTACAACGAACTCTTTTCATCAGGGACTGATTAAAGACCTGACAAAAAATATGGTAATTTTAACAAATGAACGCCCTCTCAAATTGGGTAACCACGGCATGTAAGGAAGTACAGTTTATAAAGATATAGCTGTGTGTCAGTTTACACGGAAACAGTAATTTCTTAACGAGGTGAGTGATATGTCATGCATATTGTTAAAACTACATTTACGACTACAGTTATAAGTATATGAACGTATGGA
Source organism: Cecropterus dorantes dorantes (assembly GCA_018249915.1). Lineage (NCBI taxonomy): Eukaryota > Metazoa > Arthropoda > Insecta > Lepidoptera > Hesperiidae > Cecropterus > Cecropterus dorantes. Next base: position 27,792 of record DWLI01000116.1, read on the forward strand.
TATGTATATAAATTGATACTAGTAAGCAATAGAAGTAGTAAACATCCCTAAATAGTCCCATCAGAACCTGGCCTGGCCTTGGTTCCTTGGAGTCCTACGTTGAAAGCTTCAGTTAGTTCAGTTTTCGGAAGCCAGCCTTAAGATCCCATGTGTTACATGCTCCATCACTTCAGCAATTTCGGCAGTCATAAAGGTGAATTAGGTAAAACATGAATGTGTTAAACAACTCAGGAATAGTCTGAGTGCAACAAAATTACTTCCAATTTTCAAGGAGCTGTCCGTTTATGATATTGTTTATCATAAAGAATATAATAGAAAATGTTTATTCCGCCCTCAGAGTACAAATAATAAAAATCGAAAAATGCAGTATAAAAGAAAATTATAATAATAATTTGGCAATGGGAGATCTCCCGCCAGGCTATGTGATCATGCGTGGGGAGCGGCCATGCTCCGGCAGTGTCTGTTCGGAACTTGTATATATTCAGGATGTTGAGAAAACTCCAATAGCGTGTTTCAGGTAGCGGAAGTCGCCACAATAATAAAAAAATCTAAACATATACAATAATAATAATAAATAATCAATAATATAATCTTAATAATATAATTTCAGCATAAATGTTTATCAGCCCCAAGACTATTTTATACTGCAGATTGACATGAAATTCTAGATAGAGCTTCACACCGCCGTCCTTCTTATAGTTGCTAAGGTATATTTGTGATGTAGATCTTCAGTCTTTCATTGTCGGCTAGTTAATGACCGAGACAAAGACTGGGAGTTCTATCTCGGGCATAAATAAATCTTGTCACTTGGTACATACTTTTCTAATATTAGATTATTATTCGGTGCCAAATTGTATGTTGATAGAGAGACTTGAATCTATTCGTATGTAATAAAGTCTAGGAGAAAATTTTATTTCGTTTTTTTTTTCGTTGAATGGGTCTCCAACGACGGGATTATAAAATTATCGACGATGTCGTAAAGTGTTGACTAGACTTTTTTATATATATAATTGGAGACGCCAAACAATTCATAACCTAGCTATTGACGAAACATCAGTAAAAGTCAAAAATTTCTCAAATCTTCATTATTCACAAGTTTCGGCACTTGGTAAAATTTACATATATACATAAAAAGTAATATACAGCAATAATTACAAGTGTTGTCCTTATCATTAATTGTAAAAATAACCGTACATATAATTTCTTGTAAATCGGTCACTTCCCTTCCTCCTTAATAATGGTAATTAATCAAATACTTACTACACTTATGCCGCCGCGATAATGTAATTTGATTAATGGGTATTTACATATTTGCAAATATTCCATAAGTATTTCCATTAACCGGCTGACTTACATTCGCATATTGAGAATGAAAGGGACTGAACTCATTTTTTCGGCGAATTGAGTTAAATACTTGAATCTGATCCTAAATATTGTTAGTTGCCTAGCGCAGGG
>DWLI01000117.1:0-29230 GCA_018249915.1 Cecropterus dorantes dorantes
GGTATTTTTTTTACAAAAAAATACCTATTATATATTACGAAAAAGGATTTTTTCCGCCCCCCAAATCTTGCCGCCCGGGACCATGTTTAATGGATTATAAATGGCCGCAGCAGCTCTAAGGCAATTATAACAGTAAAGTTCTGAGTCTTATCTGAGGTTAAAGATGCGTTGCTACCCCTGAATGCTAGGTTGCAATGCCTCTGATAGAATTTCTTCCTTGCCACAGCCATCAAACCAAAAGGAAACAATATTATTATTTACCTATCTTAAGTATGAACAATTTTCGTCCATATTTTTGCAATACCTAATTATTATCATGTTCTTTGTATTTGAAGCAATCTTTCTGTTAAAAAACACTAGATTTTTTTTACTTTACATACGGAACTCGTTTTCTGTGTGTCGTATTTGTACTTAGCCATTTTTTAACTTTAATATTCTTACACTTAGTGGACATTGAAGTTTGGTTTTTACTTTCTCTACATTTTAGGAGGATTTCCATGTTTTCGGTGGGTTACAACGCGAAAATATGATCGTAATTGGCTAGCAGTATAATAAACTTTAGTAAACGTTCGATAATTTTATATCATAACACTTTGCGAATGACTAAACGCGTGTGAAAAATGTTGTTTTTCAATAGATTCAGTAGGTTGACTGATGAAATTTGATTGGAAGTTTTGTCTGTAATAACATACCGTATTCTTTTGTTTTCAAACATTTTGCAGTATAAATGAATATCAGCTCGACCATAATAATTCAAGATACCGGGGAAAATTTTAAGTATTGGAATTTGACAAAGAGCGGAAGCGTAGAATGGGAAATCTTAAGCGAATATTAGTGGAGAATAGGCGAAATGAGTTTTCGATGTGAAACATCTATATCGGCTGATGGGACCGGCTGTTGGCGTGGCGACGCGTCTCCGCTCAACATATTTCTGTTATGTATATGTATGTATACAACGTATACATACATAAATGTATATATACATAACAAAAGCTCATATAAGCGCAAAATTAAACATATATCATTATGAACAGAAATTTCGTTTTTACCCCCCGTCAGAAGAAGACTTTATGTAGTCGGGTGTTTTATATGGTCGTAAATGATAGTTTTGCTATCCTAATGATTTAGGACGTAAGGACATAGGTATTTGATTAAAATTGGTATAGTTACATTTGATGAACGGAATCCTAGCGACATCAATATGACTTAGTTTCAATGTCGAAAACGAAGGGCAATAGTTTTAGAAGGCCATTAGTTTAAAGTTTTATTAACTTTTATTTTATTCCCATTATCCAGGTTAGGTTTTAAGAATACATTTAACCAATTATTGTATAGCCATTAGGTTTTGAGCGAGCTTAGCGAGCGAAAACGCGGAAAAAATCTAGCTAGCTTGTAATTTACTATTTTTATTTTCAGAATTTCTTGCGTCCATTTCGTGAACACCACATCGACCCGACATCAATAACACGGCACGATTTCGTCGAGACGAACGGTGACAACTTCGCAATAACTATACCTGTGCTGGCGAGAATTGTGTGGCAGTTATTGACGTATGAATCAGCCACTATTGTGGAACAATTCCATTGGATCGCTTATTGGTACCTCTGCTGTATCTTTGTCGCGATGACGAATCAGGTATTTGCTTTCTATATCTCAAACCTTATATTTCGTATGATAAAATCTGCTTGTCATAGATAAGTAGATTTTATCCAGGTGTTATGAAAATGAATTATTATTTCAGAAACTTAAAAAAACTCATACTCGTATTTATGTCAATAGTAATGAAGGTATAACCTCCGCAATATCAATTTCAGACTTATAACAAAAGTGTTATGGGGATTTTTTATTCTTATTGGTTAAGGTAGACACATTTGTGCGTAGTGTACATTATGCACGTAGGGCGATTAGTACTCAAGGTTGCAACGTCTATGTAGCCGACCTCAGATCTGACTTCAATTCTGTCTAAGTGGTTTACATAGCAGTTTTGTTATATGAACCAAGTAGCGAACGAGCATACAGTCCATCTGGTGGTAAGTCACTGCAGCTCATGAGTTCAGTCTGAAGCCTATCACAGATGCGTTACTACTCCCGAGGACAATGTTGGTTGTGGTATATGAAAGTTAGCCGGCAACCACACCCTTCTATCGAAACACAGGAACTGCTTCACGCCCGAAATACCTCTGGCGGTGGTAGTCCCCGGATCAATTATACTCGTTCTTCTACTGAAACTTATAAAAATATATATTTTCATAAGCATTTAGTAAAACGTTCTTATGTTGATATTACAAACGGATTCCTCATTTTTATTACTATGTATAGATATTATTATAATTGTTAGGCTGTGATGGAAAGATATAAAACGAGAGCATCTCTTTCAGATTCACAAATGGTCACACACGTACTTCGGGTTACCGACTTTGGTAGTTTGGTTGCAAGAGTGGCACATCGTGTTGCCACGCCGACACCACCGCATCCACCACGTGGCGCCGCACGAGACTTACTTTTGTATAACCACCGGGTGGCTCAACTGGCCCCTGGAGAAGTTGCACTTCTGGTCCACCCTCGAGACTGTTATTGAAGCTTTAACTGGGTGTAAGCCACGCGCCGACGATATGAAGTGGGCCCAAAAGCGTTCCTAAAACATTGTGGTAACATAGGTTAGTTATAGCTGTACAGACTTGATGGTTATATTAAGCTATTACGTCGTGACTTGGCGAAGCGGATGGCAACATAAGATCCGTAAGGTGCGTTTTTGCAAGCACTTACGGGCTTTTAAGACGAACTTGATATTTGCCATGTTATTGTCGATTTTGCCTTTATAAGAGAATACTACTAAAATAAATAATAAGTATTTCGAGTCCATTCTGAACTTGATAGTTTTATAAACACGGTTGCTGCGAAAGATTATAGGGTGTAATATAGTTGTAATGTTAATCAGCTATAATGGACAGGTCTTGCTAATGTAATTCTTATTATAGGTACACGATAAGTAATATTAATATCAATTATTATCTTTACGCAAATGTGTCATTTTTGCTATTTTCGAACAAAACTTAGATTTAATTATTATTCAAGCAGAGCTTGAAAACTATGATATGCATGGAATATGAAATATTTTAAAGTATACGCACCTATTTCAGAGAGGTTTCAACGCTATTTCAGAATTGTTTAAATGAAACGTTTTTTTTTAATTTAATAACTTTAGTAAGTAATAACATGTAATATTCTTTGCCTTTTATTTCGAAACACATTCGGATACGTTTATTATGTGTCTTATAATGTCTTAGAATTCCAAAATTTAAATAGACACTGTACATGCGAACTCTTTTTCTATGATCTTTAAATTAACATTGTGACATATAAATATTATTTGATGTTTTCCTAGTTACTATGAAATTACCGTATAATGGGTGCGATTACCATAAAATATTTTAATTGATAAGAGATTGCTGTAAAGAATGTAAAGTTTACCTCTGAGAACCATTATAAAATAATATCAGTTCTTTGGAATTGTCTCGAGTTTATTGAATCATTTTGATATTGCTTATTTATTGGTCAATATAAATATTTTTCACTTCTAATATAATTTAAGGGATTTCACTCTTGTTTTAATAAAGTTATAGGTACTAATAGGGTATTACACCCTGTTTTATAAAGTATCCCAAATTATTCCTAGTCTAATAGCTCACGGAGTTTTTATTTATTTTGAATAATTATAAGTGCCATATAATACAGTTCAAATAACTATTTCATTTACTATTCTATACTGAATCCCTGAAGTAGCGCATGATGTCACTAGTTTAGTACTTCACGAATAAACTTAATTTGGAAATGATTTCAGACTCGGTATCACTGGTGTAACGTGCCTATATGTAATAACGCTAGTATAAAAAATAGAATAATGTGTTAAACATAACTAAATTACGCCTTATTATATTTATAGCATTATTTTTTACATAGCTTCAGTAACATGAATCAAATGAAAACGAATTTTTTTTACAATTAAGTAATATTTGAATATTTTTAATTTAGGCCAAATCAATAAGCCCAAAGTTTCACAAAGTTTATATTTTTTCTATCTCCTTTTCTATGTTTTGTAAAAATGCATAATTTAAAGTAAATAAAATAATAAATACGTGACTAAGTTCCGAAGCAATAAAAAAATAAAAATACTGAATTGTAACCTTGCACAATAGTTAACTAACATTTTTTAATCTACACTATTTTATAATCAGTATGTAGACCAATGAATCGAACGTATTTTTGACAGTTTAGCACATTTTGCTTTTGAAAACTATGGCTTTCATTTTTAATATCGTCGCTTAATTTCTAACACCGCGGATCTCAACATTATCAAATGTTCAGGAGAACAGAAAAACGGTTTAATTTAATTATTTTTAATTCGCCAGAGTACTGCTCGTCATCTCTTTTAGTATGAAACAACTCTGATTTACGCGTAGTTTTCACCTCATATTTGGCTGAGTTAATATACGCTACGTTCTTTTTTCTCAAACACCTCGCTGTGATTATCTTAAATTCATAGTTTTCATAGGCCAAACGATGCGTCTTGAAATTTCCTATCGAATGATGTGCATAACTCAAAATGGCCATTTTTCGAGTTACGCGGTGTTAGAACTTATCGACATTATGTATACATGTGACGGAGCTTACTCAACTTTTAACGCTTAGCGTTTTCAATATTTTTAGACCAGACAAAAAGTTTTTAACAATTATTTATTAAATGTATAACGCGTCATAACGACATTAGATTTTTAGACTATTGGATGCAATAACTATGTGTATGTTTTTATATTTCATACAAAGTGCGTAATACCCTATTATTATAATAATTATTATTTTATATGTAAGCATCAGTTCTCAATTGTTCTGTTTCAACTTACATTGAGCAAAGGTGTTTTTTTAAAGTTTGTAACATGATTAAGTGACCTTTTCTCTATAACTAAAAAGTCATGAGAGAAAAGACTGCATACTTATAAGCATGGTATTAATTACAAACAAAAAGTGTCATGTGAATGGACAAATAAATCAAGAGTACCTTTATAGAGTATAAATATAAATATGAACTTACATTACGCTAAGACAGTAGAAGCAATACTACATATTGTTATAACTATTAAGATTCTGTGATTTGTGTTAGCTAAGTATAAATCTTATATATAAATTATATAGCTTAAACAAATATTGTTTGCGACGATATACACTATTGTGAAATAATTTAAATATAGTTATTATTGAATACTATATCACCAAAGAGGTGTTTTTGTGTAACTTTTATTATATTAATGTAATTAAATGAAGCTTTTGAATGTCGATATTTATCACGTGTGAGGTTTGGGTAAAATAAGCTTATTTTATTTTGCATCTATTCCGAGGTATTTTTCTAGTCTAAGGGTAAGACGGACTAAGGTAAGGGTAGGCTTTAGGGATATACTCAGGGGGCATCAAATTGGTGTATGGTAATAAATTGATTGTAATATAGACTAATATAAGTAACACAAATCATTTCTTGCAATTCCCTGTAACTTTTTTTATAATTGCTATCATTTTTTTGTTTTATTAACATTTTTGACGATGATTGTTACGTTATATTTTATAAAAATATATTGATAATTTTAAATAAGGAACACAAAATTATTTATACTGCACAAACATATGAACAAAGATTTTTATTTAAGTCGAGACAATAACCGATTTTGAGTAAATATCAATTATTTTTCCTAAATAAACTTTAAATATCTTTATTGTCAATTTGCAAACAATGTATTTTTTACAATGTATTATTAAACATAACACACAATATAATAGCAAATATTAATATCATCAACCATTATGTAATGAAAATATATTAGTTTCCTTTTAAATTAACGAATTATGGAAATTTGCTGTGCAATGAAGTGTGTGGATAACGTTTTTATTTTATTTCTTATACAATCTTCTCATGTATTGGTGTAACCTTTTAAAAAAGTCATCGCATTTTTTGAGAAATTTGGCATTGTTCATGCTATTATACTATATTATATTTCGTCTCAAGTTATTGGATATGAACAAAATTTCGGTTATTCAATTGAGCACAAAATATATTAGAAGGTTCAAGCTACTTCAACTGCTGTCTTCAAAGTTTATTTATAAAGAAAATGTCGATCATGATAATATTATTGAATGTATATGTATGTAGATATTCTATAATTTTTTAAGATATTTCTAGTATTTGCTACACGCTTTTTATCTTAATGTTTTATTCGCACTACATGTAAATAGTTTATAATAGTAATTTCTTAATGTGACGGTGTTACATCAAGACCAGTCAGTAATAGTTCATGTCCAAAAATAGGAGAGATACAACAAAAACGTTTTAAAAATCAAGATATACGTTTTGGAACCAAAAAATAAATATAAGAAAATTGAAAATATACACAAGCTGGTAGTCGAATCCAGTATAATTCGAAAAAAAAAAATGTTATGTTATAATAGAATTTATTGTGAAGGTTGTAGTGAACGTTGGTATGTAACTTCCTTTTCCTTCTTATGCTATTCCTAAGACGTACTCTACTGACCGGTCTCCATACAACCCTTGTATGTTAGTCGTATCGTGATCGTGAAAGCGAAACATGAAAATCGACCTATCACATAAACTACTTATATTTATGTACAAACGTGTATTTTAAAAACTTTAAGTAATTACTTACCCAATTATATTTTTGTTTAGAATACATTAATTCCAGTGTGAACATGGAATGCATTTATTAAATATGTACCTATTGCTGGATATTGTTACAGAGCAAATACATATGAAATTATCTGTAAGTAAATGCTAAGTGAAACAAAAGTATAACCAAAGGATACATTAATCATACCAAAAAATAATATTAAGTTTTCTATATTTTGCATCTCTATTTATTACAAATTACAATAGTCAAAATTATATTACATATGCCGTCCTTTCGCGTTGCTTATGAGCCTTTGTTGGCATTGAAAAATTTTCGAACTGTAAATTAGCATAGGAGTTGTTTACAACATACGAGTATAAAAACAAAATGTATAATAACATTACGTAATCTTTACACTATAGTGTTTGGCTTCCATCAATCATAATTATCAGCAGTATGTTTATACCTATGTTTGATAAATGGGAAGTGTTATTTTCGTAGTTACAAAAGAAACAAAAAATTCCATTTTTTTATAATCAGAGTTAATGATAATATCCTAATTCTAACTGTTAAGAATATGGATCAATCGTGTTACTTGGTAAATTTTCTTGTGCCATTTGATTTAAATACGCACCTTTAAATTACATCTGCCATTACGCTACGTAGTTCATAAGACAATTACAAATTCAAACTTTTCATTGAACATTATCAAATTTGATGTGAACAAAAAAAATATTACGTAACAAAAACAACTATAAAAAGAGAAAGCCCAGTAAAATTATAATATATTCAAAATGCCTATAGTTGGTTTTTGTGAAAAAAAAAATATATAAATAAGTCATAATTTACATTCACAGTCATAATTTAATTGAGGGCGATCCTTATTTAAATTATGACTTTGTAAGAGTAAATTGATTTGGTATGTTTGATTATGTTCGGTTAATGCTTATCGTAATAAAAACAACAGTTTTGATTATTTTATAACCTTTGACAGTAACAGAAATATTGTGGTAAAGTTCATTTTTCTCTAACATCGTATTTCAAGACGTCAAATTATAATATCGCTTTTACATACATAAGTTACATGTCAAGTGAATGTATGAAATTATCCAAGCATTAAAAATCTAACCAAGATTATAGCAATATATCTAACGTTTTCTAAGTCCAATGTTTTAATGTCCTAGAATGGCGATAATCTTGTTTGTAAATTTTTCTAAAGGTTTTTTCTTATCTATTGTTAATTTTACTGGGTTTTGGGTTACAAAAATATTTTTCTCCTTTATTATGAAGGTAGGTATTTAATGAATATATTGAATACTATTTTACATGCCTACTTAAAAATCTAATTTTACGAAAGTTACGTAAGTGTGATTACCTGTAATAAATTTTATACCTACAATAAATTGTGTTGTAACACAACGCTTTAATATTTATTGAACTATTATACATTTTATGTTACCTATACGATTTATTTAAATACATCATTATATTTCAATTTCTTTTTATTTATATAACCTGTAGAACCTGTCGTATTGACTGTATTCTAAAAAATACCGAGGATTGCCATCTTAGGGCAGGAGCCTATCTACATACACAATTTATATTTGTCGTCACGGGCAGTTTCAGGCGCTACAGCTAAAAAACTATAATCTTGTACTTTAAGAATTTCATAGAGTGACCGCTTTATTACTAATATATCGGCATGGCCGTTTTCGACTGCAAACAACTTTGATCATCGTCAAATGTGAACGTCAATTTTATAACCGTAAAACAGCTCGTTGCGGTGTCTGATGTTATATAAAATTTGTCATGTACTGTGCAATTAGTATAAATTTAAATTTATTAGGCTTCCTAAAACAATCCTAATTTTCGCCCATCGTTGCTAGGTATGAACGAAAACGAATAAGTAAACCTGTAATGAAAATTATAATGAACATACGAAAATGTAAACAATTATTGTTTTGTGGTAACGTAATAAACCTGTACTAAGAACATTGTTCGTGGAACACGGTTTGGAGGCTGGCTGAACACCTGGCGGGCGTGCGGTCTCCGACGTAATGTAAGCAGGGTAGTTTTGCTAACTAACTCGAATAAATTAAATGCAGGTAACGCATTCGGTGACCAACCAATGGTTGGTTACTACCGAATTGTCACTTGACATACATGATTTAAGATAGTGCATACTTATATTTCTCATTGGAAAGAACAACTTTGTTTCCCTTATGTTTTTTTCACTGATAATGATTTTGTCATAGAGTTATTAAAGGATCATAAAAAGTCTGATGAAAATTAAATAAAATATTTATTTTCTGTTATATTATAATATTATGTTTTTGATTAAACATCTATGAGTTGCCCAGAGCAACAATTACAAGGATAAATATTATTAAATTCTAAACTCTTACACTTTGAGTGAATAAGAGAACTGTTAAGCAAATCGTCCAGTAACTTTTGAATTCTAACTATATCATTTTGTCTTGATTCTACTTGGAGGTGTGCAAGTAGGTCTTTATCTTGTGCCAACTTCAAAAACAGATAACTTAACTCCTCTAAGTTACGTTTTAGTTCATCGCATTGTATTTGGAATGCTTTGATTTGTGCACTTCTTTCCTCATCACGTCTTTTTAAAAGACTCCTTTGTTGTTGATACAAAGCTACATATTCACAAATTGTATCAGTTTCAGTTTGTAATTGTAGAATTATATGTTCGAGTCTATGTTTTTCATCAGAAAGATTTGCTACTTGATCCATAATATTCATGAAACGCTCTTGAAGCTTGACCATTGCATCTTCTTTAGGAATTTCATTACTCTTCCTTACTTCTTTATGTGTATTTATAGCGCAGTCACCAGAACACCCATTTGTTTCAATAAGCAATTCATTAGCTTCATCTTTCACAACGTTATCTTTCAAGTCAACAGCAGCATCTACATTGTTTTTCATTAACGAAACAGCATTTTCTTTTGATTGCAGAATATTTTCCAAAAGTGTTTCATGCTTATTTTCTATATCTCTATAGTTAGTTTGCAATCTTATCATTTCCTCATCTTTAGCCATCAATTTTGTCTGCATCTGTTTAGATGTCTCATCTATTTCAGCAAGTTTGAGCATAAGTTGTTTATTTAATTGATTTTCGTGTGATAACTTTTCAGTAAGTTCTAACTTATCTTTGCCCTGAAAAAGAAAATATATTATACTTAAAAACTATCTATTATTCCTTATAAAAAGAAAGTGCGTGCGTACAATAACACATGTCAGTAGTGAAACTTCTTTGGTAAACAAATTTTTAAATTTAACTTATTTTTATAAGCTTTAGATTTTCGAGACTTGGTCCCTACTCTCTCATTCTCATTCTCTCTCAGTCGGTCTGAATCGCTCTCTTGGACAGTAAACACTAATTTTACTTTGTCGTTTTATTTATACTGGAAGTGACTGAGACTTAATCAATTTAAGATACATTTGCGGCATTTATTTTTGATTATTTTTTGTGTAGTACCATGTACCATATTATAATACTAGTAAATAGAAAGTGACGAAATCAACCGACGATATATTTGGTGACCCACTCGCACCTTGTCGAACACGTTTAGGGCGAGAGAGATGCATAAAAAATCTCTGAAATACTTTTTTATCTTCTGTATAGTTATATTATCCTGGTAAATTTGCGATAAATGTTTTAAATTCTATTTCAAAATTAATACAGAATCACTTTGAAAGAATCGTTCAACCTCTCCATATTTATATTACACTGGATGCATGGATATTTAGGATGAATTTAATAAAAATAAACGTGCCAAAATTTTCATTCTGCATTTTATCCGTAAAATTTTTAGCCTCGTGCGTACAATGATTCACTACATAATTGTATATAACTTTATTTTCTGTCATAGTAAACCAGAAATTATTTAGGTATAACTTACCAATTTCACTACAATTTGCTCTAGTTCCTCAATATCAGTTTTTAATTTCTTGTTTTGCTCAGTGGCTCTTTGTGCGGCAACTTTATCACTGGCAATATCAGCATGCAACTTTGTTAGATTTTCATGAGAAAATTCCTGTATCTTTGTTTCAGTAGGTTCTTGAGTTGTGCTTTTATTGATGCTTTCATACTGTACTTGTAGATCATTATATTTGTTGCGCAGCTCATCCAGTTCAACCTGCAAAAATATATGAAAAAATCGGGTTTTTACTTTTTTTATATGTACCTAACAATAAGTCAGACAGGCCACATGTTGGAAATTATCACCGTCGCCTATGGACATTTGCAACATCAGAGGAGTCACCAATACATTGCCGGCTTTGAAGGCTTTCTTTTTGTACCTTTTCGGAAAAGCCCCATGTCATAGCGTTCCGGAAACATCTCAGGAGAAAGCTCATTACACATCTTGCACGTTCGTGGCAGAAAAGAGCGCGCAAACAGAACCGTGGGGGACCGTAACGAGTCCAGGTGATACGGATGGAATCTCATCCTACGACATGTAATGCGATGCTGAAAGGTGATATAGACACTAGGTCAAAGAATACGGAACGCTCACCATTGTAAAACCGGTAGAACCCGCAATGGGAACCTATGACCCTTCACAGGCTTAAGGAATCTGACCGAAACCATAAGATGGAAGCTTGGCAACAAGGGCATGTGTCAGACCCAGTTGAAGGCTTTTGCGAAGTCGAAACTTACTGCCAAAGTCAGTGTGAGAAACACCAGAAGATCACCAGCCCTTGCGAAAACCTATACTTAGTACATACGGTGTCTCAGGAGCTGTGTATTTATAACACGCTCCATTACTTTTGAGAGCAGAGAGCAGAGGCGCACCGTATGCGCCGTATCAGTTATATGGGGCCCCCAATGTGCGTAAGCAAAAATAAATAAAATCTTCCCAATTTTTTATTCATTTTAGAAATGACAAAAGTCAAAAAAGCAATTATTCTTTTCCCGCGTAATGTGGGCATTCAAAAGTCGGCAACACCCTACATCAGAAGTATTTTACTACAATGGGGAAAATCCCACAATAATTGATGAACATATGATGATATACCACAGAGAGCAGTGTTTATTGATGTGTTTTATTTAATTGTCTTTCTGGTTTAGTAGTATTAGTAGAAATTTGTAAAAAAAAATAAGTGAAGGAAAGAGGAAACAGAAAAGGGAGGTAATAAAAAAAGTGCCCAAACATTTAATTGTTTGTAAAAATTCTGGAAAAGTGACAGGTACATAATTGTGATGAATAAATATTTCTTTTAATTTTATGCAAATGTTGGTTTTTGCTTGCTAAGGGCAGGGTGATTATCGCTTTTGGTCTGTAATTAGCTAGATCTTTGGAATTTACTAGTCGGTACTTTTTATTAAACTTACTTGAAGAGCTGTTACTTTATCCTTTAACTCTTGAATGTAAGAGCTATTGTGTGATTCAGCGTAAGCCTCACTTTGTCTTCGATAATTTTGCATTCGTATTTCCATTTGACCAATTTGTTCAATAAGGGCACTCTCCCTGTTATAAAGACCTTTAACTTCCACTGAGAGTGCTTCATTTTTTGCTGCTTGCATTCTTATCTGCTCATTCAATTTACCAACATAGTGTTCATAATGTGAATTGATTTGGTCCTTATCTTTCAATGAACTTTCTAGTTGATGTTCCAACATTGCTATCTTTTCCTTCAACAATTCATTGTTGTCATTGCCTTCGGTAGTTTGACTCAAAGTAACATTGGTGTCAGTGGTCAGCTGCTGAAGCTGCAATGTTGTTACGTCCAATTGCCTTTGAAGTACAGATACTTGGCTGTCCAATCGAGCCACTTCCATTTCTTTCGTGGTCAATATTGTCTTTGTAAATTCTTGTTGTTCTATCAAATTGTTGTTTTCATCTTTCAACAATTTAACTTGGTTCTTCAATTCATTAATTAATGCGTCTTGAGTAGACACAGACTCTGTTAACATTGTATATTGTTGATGCGCTTCATTTAATTTCACTTCCAAAGCAGATAATTTTTGTATATTAAAACTGTTTTCATTAACTTCTTTAGAAAGTATGTGCTCGAGTTGTGCAATTTTAGATTGAAGCTCTCTATTTTGGCTTTCAAGATTAGTCTTATTAGATATTAGAATCTCAGTCACATTTGAATAACATTTATCATCATTCACAATTGGGACATCATTATTATTGGCGTGATAATCATATTGTTCAAACTTGATGTCACTATCAACTGCCTGTATTTCAATACTATGCTCATTCGTCAAATGAGAATCATCTGTTGGTATTGCAGCTTGGTCTCTCTCATTTTTACTTGTGGGAGTTCCACAAGATGATACAGTGTCTGAAGCTTCATCTTTTTGGACATGTACTGACTTCTTTACTTGGTGGTCTCGCAACTGCAAAAATTAATCAAAGGTTAAAAAGGCACAACACTATTTTCCTAAATATTTATCATTACTTTATTTACCTTTTTTCGTGCGTTTGCGAGTTTAGCGGCCCTATCATCCATTATTTCAAGGATTTACGAAAGTTGTTTCAAACTAAATTCTACTGTTTGCTTATTTTAATATAATATAATGTTTACTTCTTTGTAATATGAAACATTGTAGAAACAATATTATTGAATCCACCCTGGCGATATTTATCTGGTATTTGGAAATAGGGATGAAAATATGAAAAGTTACGTTGGCAGTCATCCGTCATATGAAACTGTCAAATTATGTTTTTATTTTTTTTTATTTCATAATATAGTCAGACTCAATTTTACGGAATATGGATACCAAATATCAAGTAGTACATCGTTTTTTTTATTAAATGTTGAATGTGTAAAGTTATTTTATTTAACCATACATAAACGAACACATATAACATAGATACAGACGGGACATTGTAGGATTTTTATGAAAGACTTCTAAATTTTTAACTAGATACGTTGTCAGTAAACAACCTATTTAACATATTTATTTTGAAATTATATCATTTATATGTAATTTCGCATTTATAATATTAGTAAAGTCTATGGACCTTTAGTTTTGTCTAAGGTCAAATATATTCCTATTGTCTTTGGCGCCTTTTTCCGTCACGCTAACGTCAAATTGACAATCTGTCTTTTTACGTCAATAAGTGGTCGGAGGTAGTGATATTTTCAAAATGGTGCGTTTTGTTTTTATTTAAATCGTTCTATATTGTTGTAATCGATTTAACAATAAAATGTTTCGCTGCAGAAATTTGATGATGAATTTATTATTGTTGTCAAGGAGTGTTTATTTTTTATGTAGATACGTGCTTAAAAATTATTATAAGTACAATGTACCTAGTGTTACAAACTGAGCCAAATTTAATAGAAAACATTTGATTATTTCTTAAAACTGTAACTGAACACCCAGTCTGTTAAGATAAGTGCTTTGTATACGAAATTAGTATTTAAATTTAAGTAGCCGGTGGTAATAAACATAGGTATTCATAACCTAAACACAGCATTCCCCAAACTAAACTTGCGTATTTAGAAATGTACAATTCATTTATGGAAGTAAATTCTATTAGTATGGTTCAGTAACCAATACCATAAATAATTAATATAAATAATATTTATATATTTATTTTTTCCAATTATTCAAATTGTTAATTAAAGTAATTTATGTAATTAAATTTAATTATTAAGTTTTGAAGTAATCATTTGTTATTTTCATTCAAGCATTTTTTTATTTGATATTTTAGGGGAAGGTCAAGTGCTCAGAGTTACGCACTAAGGATAAGAAGGAACTCTTCAAACAACTTGAAGAGTTAAAGATTGAATTGACTAACCTTCGGGTGGCCAAGGTAACAGGAGGAGTGGCTTCTAAACTGTCCAAGATGTAAGTATTATACAAATTGTTTGCTCAAAGTTGCTTCATTTTATGGACAAACATTTGTCATATATGTATTTTATTTCTATATAGCTGTAAATTTATGTTTTGTATTTTTTAAACACTTGGGTCCAGTCATATTGTGTTCAAATTTATATTTTTTTAATTAATATTTAGATATAATATGTGCTTACTAGTTAATAGTGCATTACCTAGGTAATGATAAAATATGAAATGTAAAAATAAATACATTCAAGACTTACAAACCCAATTAAAACTTATTAAATCTTTGAAAGTTGTGCTCTTGTGAAGTTGAAAGTAGATTTGCATAGATGCAGGAACAAAGCCTTATGGTTGCAAATATAAATAAATGAAATACAATCATATAGAAATGTAAATGATTATTTACTGAATAATCAAAATTTAAACTTCATAGTCAATTCCCAAGAACCTATTTGTGTACCCAAATACATCTTACAACAACTAATATTCACTATGAATTTTTTACAGACGTGTTGTAAGAAAAGCCATCGCACGTGTCTACATTGTATATCATCAAAAGATGAAGGTAAACCTTCGCAACCACTACAAGAACAAGAAATACAAGCCCCTGGACCTCAGGCCAAAGAAGACCCGCGCTATGCGTAAGGCACTTACAAAGCATGAGGCAAAAATCAAGACACGAAAGGAAATCAGAAAGAAATCCTTATTCCCACCAAGGGTGTATGCTGTTAAGGCTTAATTAAATTCTTAACAAAAGTACATCTTTTATTGTTCCTAAATTCCCTTCTAATGTAAACTATTTAATTATCTGAATAAATTGTAATATTGACTGAACTTTAATGGCGACATTTCTTTGCTCTTGCTCATGATCATGCAAATTCTTTATAACACATGAGAGAGATATATGTATAATTAAATTAAATTTTCGATTCTTTTAGACAAATAATCTGAACTAATGAAATCTACACATTAATTTAGTTTTGTTGTATAACTAAACACTAAATGTTAGTTTGGTGTAAAGGTCATTATAGTCATGCATGTGGTTCAGGGCTTTAATTATTATGCATGAACCAATTTTAGTTAAACTGCTGTTAGAGGAGTTACGCTGGTCAGTAGACTTCCAGATTTTTGAGATTAATTTTTATAGATCTTTGGTATTTAGGTTTTCTTATGCTTTTTTATCACTATAAATCTGTTTAATAAATCAATTTCTTATAGAATCTCATGGATTTAGAATAAAAATGCCACATGTGAATAGCCAATGGTAACCCCATTTGGGACAAAAATTGCATAAATGAAAATACAGGTTATAAAAATGAAAGTACTGTTTATGCACATACAGATAAGTTTACAATGAAACTAAACTTATGATAGACTACTTTTAACAGACCGCATTTTTCAGACAGCATAATGCTGAAATGAAATTCACCATAGCTTCAAGGTAGTAACACTCGAAGTTAGACTCTGAAAGAACCACCGTCACGTCTATTTCTGCCTACTAAAATAAGTGTTGTGCATTGCTGTTCTGGTCTAAAAGGAGTGGTTCCAAATAATTCCTTAGGGTTAGCAACGCACCTGTGTTTAACCTCGGATAAGACTGATTGGGCAGCAGTGGCCAATCACCACCAGGATGCATGCTTGTACTTCCATATTATAGCTCCGAATCCTACAAAAGTTGCATCTAAGTCTACTCCACAAAGTTCTAACACAAACATGAAATCGAGACATTACCACAAAAATGTGATGCGAAAGTATTCTATATACCTGGGGCTTAGCAGATCGACCGTATAGGCAACCGCCAGACGCAAGAAATTTGAAAAAATGTTAAATAAAAGTAGTAAACTATAGAAAAAAAATCTTTATTCAGTTCAAATTGTACTGTAATACTGTTTATATTTATAGCTCCGTAAAAAAAGAGGATTATGCGATGACAGGATGAACTTATAGTAATCTAACAACATTAGGTACTTATATGAAGGACATTTAATAATCATTTGTATTTTATCTCATACTGTTTCAACCGTCTCCTTCGTGGACCTTCCTATAACCATTATTATATCCATATATTCGCTGTTTTATTTTCTTGGTGACTGTTCTTTTACTAGCGTTAAATTATTATCAGAGACTACTTCCCAATGTGACCCACCATTACTTCAGGCAGCGTTGTTAAAAGGTTGCCAACTGCTGTGTTATAATAATTATTATTATGATTAAGTAATGTATTTAATCATCCATTTTTATCACAATTATAAAACATAAATCGAAATGTTCACCATCTATTTACTGGTTGCTTACTTGACCCATTTATAACCAATATGCTGGTGCCACTGAGGTGATATTAGTGAAACCTGTACTTTATCATAAAGCTACCATTTGAATAATACTAGGATATTCCTGTGTACGTTTCCCAGGGTATAGTAGGACTAGAGCTGCCAATAATCACTTGATTAATTATATATTATCAAAATGCTTCATTCATAGCTCTTCATGTTTTGCCTTCTTTCGATTTGGATACGACCAAAATTCTGACGGTAAGCCTTTAGCATCCCGTTCTCTTTTAACAAATGCTGTGAAAGATGACACACAGTTTCCTATAAAATAATTAGCTCTTCCAAGTATTGCTAAATCCAAATGTGGGTTAGATGGTTGATATCTGACAACTGTTATATCCGAGTTCTTTAATGCATTGTTTAGATCTTCTACCATGTGATTAAAGTCAGATGCAACAAACACATACATTAAGTTATTAAATTTCTTCACAGCCCGTTTCACTTGTCTGAAAGCAATCCAAAATGTTATGACATAAAAAGTTATTTTATGACATCATATATCCATTATATTAACAAAATGAGGAACCTATATTTTATAGATCACAGTTAAATACTGGTAAACCCAGGGGGTACATTAAAGGCCCAAGGCCTCCCCCAAACTTAATTAAGTCACTTACAAGCTTATAGCAAAAATGTCCTAAGATCAAAAGATCAAGTCTCTTCCTAAAATGTAAAAAACACTTGTATAATTCTTTGAACGTTTTTCTACAATCTTCCTTCTTTTTAGACCCATTAGTGCAATAATTTAATACATGTGAGATTTTCATAAACACCATTTGTGAAAATCATGAATTTCCAAAAATTAATATATCTAGTGACAATACATACTTTATTATTACTGATTTATCTGGATAGCACATTGATAATGTCAATGGTCCTCTTTCAGCTTTATAACCGATACATTGTGGTGCTGAAAATAATCTGGGGCTATCCTGCACATGTTGGCAAGCTTTATTCCAGTCTTGGCCATTTCTGAGATGTATGCCAAGGAACCCACCACCACTCATGTTCTTTTTTATGAACATTTTTGATCTTGTGAGAATATCAGCACTCCAAGTTAAGTATTTGTGTAGTGGTAAATTTTCCTCCTGAACAGGGAAACTAGCAGGTGCTCCTAAAAAAAAAAAAAGGTTTAAAATTTGTACTATTTCTACAACATTTTTTACTACAGGCAAAATAATAATCTGAGTTTTTAAGCTCATAATTATCAATAGGAGTTAGTTTTCTTTTATAAAATAGTGGAAGTAACCTATAACAATACAGTACATTATATACGAAATAAAACTCATGCATAATGAAAGTGAATGTACAAGTTATTACTCTCATGGTACTAGAATTCAGCAAGTTTAATGTTTCGTAATAGAAGCATATTTTACTATTAATCTTTAGAAAATACTTAGAATGCTAACCCGTAAATGCTAAAACTGGCCACTCTGTGGAAGGATATTTTCGCTTCCATTTTCCCATCATGACAGAATCATGTGCATCATAATTCATAGGTCCATAGAATTCAGAACCAACAAAATCAATGTTGTAGGTGTCCCAAAAAGGCCCAAATGGGTTGCCAGACTTAGCGTTGCAGCTTTTATCATGCTGTCCCATTCTTTGGGTGTAACAAAATGATATGCGTTTTTCTGGAGGCCAAATTGTTGGAGCTATCTCTGCCATGAACAACTCCATTGTTATTACTCTATGGTATTGTTTTAATGAGTTTACATCAAAATAAGTGTCAAATGGGACCTGCCTGGATTTTGGTTCACCATACCTATATTCAACCCACGCAGGCAGTACAAGTGTTCTGTTTAAGCCTTTGCTAAATGCCAATGCTCCTAAAAAGTGGTCTGCTTGATTGCCAAATCTACCTGAAAACAATTAATTAATAGGTATACAGATGGTTAACAAACTACAATTTACATAAATAGTTTAAACATTACGGATGTATATTCATATTATCTTTAAAAAGAAAGAAACGTCACTAATTAAAAAGATATATTTAATTCTCTATTTTCGTTACATAAATTATTTGAAAAACTTTAATCCTAATCAACATAACTATGGTGTAATAATAATAAACAAAATAAACTTCAAAAACAGACCAACAAATTTGTAAATTGTTATTTAAGGTTTAATTAACAAAGATACATGGATAGTATGATACACGCATCACTTTGATAATATGATTTTAGGTTTTAAAGATAATAATAAAATAAATGTTTATATACCTATACACATATATTGTATGTATTAGATTTTTAGTAGTTTGATATTATTTTGATTTAACTTACCCATGCAAGGACAGTAAACTACATATCCACTAGAATCATGATTCAAAGTATTCGCAAAATTTGCAGCTAAAATAACTCCGATTATGCAGTAAAAACGCATTTTTTAAATAATTTACAACTCCTTATTTAGTGATTTTTCACCTTGAACTTGACTCTAACTACACATTTAACTTCAGAATTCAGAGATTTTCACTCCGAAATGTCAGCCTGACTGAAACAGTGTTCCCAACATGTAGCCGTAAAATTATCGTATCGTATTATCAAAATGATCCACATTTTGATGAAAATTATCGTATATGTTCAAAAATCAAGAATAAGTTGGTACATCGAAATTTTTAATGTCGTTTTTTTTGTTTCGTCATAATACAAAATATTTCACCATCACATTCACGACCAAAAAGACCTTATCACAAAATATTACACAACCTAAAAATAAGGCTTTTCTAAATATCATCTCTAAATGTTATCTCAAAATCGTAATAAAAATTCTCGTACGATTACAGTGTACTATCGTACATCATAAGTTACTATGAAATTATCGTACATGTACGGTAATTATCGTACAGTTCCGGAGACCGCTCTGAGATGCTTTGAAATTAAAATACTTATGCTGCGAAGACCTCGAAATAATTTTATCTACGTAATATATCACAGTGTTGCCAATACTACCGAATGCCAGAGTCAAGAATTCAATTGCCCAATGTAGAGATTATATTGTTGCATATTTTTTATTCTACGACAATTTTATTATCATAGAGGTAATAATTATAGAGAGCAAGCTTTTCGCCTGTCCTTCGGTTAAAAAGAAAGAGAAGATTGCGGTACCTTCTCTATATCTTTCTTCTCGCGCATGTGCAATTAGCGAGTAAAGTAAGCATAATAAAACGATTCGACGTTTTGTCGTTGTAATTGAATTCCTGTAATTGAATAAGCTTCGATTTCGGCTAAAAAATCACCTTCGGCAAAACCTTCGGTTTCGGCCGAAATGGACTAAAGTTTTAACCGATGCATAAGGTTCTAGAGAGCGCCTTAATTAAACGAAGTCTACCTATACATGATACCGCGATGGAGATGATGATCCGGAAGCGCGTTTCATACTGGGTTTGCATTCAGTTGTGTATGATATTCACATTATTCGAACTTTTTTTCATTTTAGAAAAGTAGCAAATTAATTGTAATCAGCTCAAGTTATTTACATCCAATCGGCACAATTTTTATTTACAAAATAATAGGTCTTTGAAATTGCCGTTTTTCATGAAATAAATGAAGTAATCACTAATCACCCATACAATAAATGCATCTTTGCCAAAGCATTGGTAGTTTATTGATGCACTACTTGAAGAAATCGGCTGGACGGGAGGCAACAAATTCTTCAAAGGCGTGTTGTACTGCCTCTCGCGTATGGATTTTATTTCCCGCCAAGAAGTTTTCCAAATTCTGGGTAAAGTAGAAGTCTATGGGCGCAAGGCCTGGTGAGTACTTCGGACGACGGCGAACTTTCAACCTCATCTCTCGTAGCTTGGAGATCGTCTGCTGTGGTCGCGCGTTGTCTTGCAGGAGCATTGGAACCGAACGATTGACCAAAGCTGGTTGGAGACATGCGAGCTTCTCCATCATTGTGTTCAGTTCTTCACAGGACACATTTGTCGTAATGCTGTTATGAATTATCCCAGAGTTAGACACCAAACAGTGACATCATTTTTCTAGGATATGTTTTCGTTTAAGGCATTGTTTACTAAATAACTAAATTTGATATGGTTTTTTAACTTTGGCTTTGGCTTCGGCCTTGTGGTCCTATCCGAATAATCTTGGACTTGGCCTTCGGTTGGACATTTAAAGGGCAAAAAATACAAGTCTTAATTAATAGTGTAATTTTAAATAAATTTAATATAATAAGAATATGTACATAAGGCCTGCTCTGAAATGAAAATGTTCATCATAATACTAATATCAATTTATGACTGTTACAAATTAAAGATTTAACAGATTGGTATGCAGTATCTCATTACATATTATGCTTATCTTGCCAGCTCTATCTGTACAAAAATATTATTGAGTTAAATTAGTTTTTAAAAAAAAGAACTCAATTTGAAATTACTTAAATATATCTTATGTTTCTGTTTCTGTAGAGTATTTTACATTTCTTGTATTTGAGATGTGGAAAAAAAATGTAGCAATTAAACTAAGACAATGGAAAGTAGGTCAGACCAGCCCTGAGAAAAAATCAGCTGAATTTTTCACATTGCTTGATGGCAAGTTATTACTCATGTCCTTCTTTTTGTTCTGTTTATCATTTACATTAATTAAAGTGTCAATGGATTCAAAGTAAGTAATATTCCAGAACTTGACATCATTATTGTGTGAACACGAGGCAATATATGTGCCATCATGGCTTATGTCAAGTCGTTCTACAGGCATTGCATGTTGGCCGACTACTCCTAGTTGTCGTTGAGGGAACATATGAGCAGCTCTTAAAATGCCATCTTCTCCAGACGTCACAACTATATTTTGAGTGATGGGAACCATGCATTGGACTGAATGTTTTTGACCAATGTATTCATCGCTATGATAACCAAATTCTTTCCAGTTGAACAAGTACAATCTTCCTGTGGCTGAAGCAGCTAACAATTTTGTTTCAGATCGGAAAAGTCCCATGCAAGTAAATTCTGCATCATACTGTTCAGATCGAGTATAAATTTTGCTGAAAACATAAATAGGAATGAAGGAATCATTATTAAGAACTGTAAGAAAATTAAGTAGTAAATTAAAAAGGATCATATATTATTTTATATTTGTTTACTAACTTTCCTTTCAAATCAATAGATGTGATTGTACCATCTCCTCCTGCACAGACCAAGTATTTTTGAGCTTCATTTGTTAACATATCTGAAATGTAATCTTCACTAACTTTTATTGTAAATACAGAATCCTTTTTTCTTATATCCCATAACTTCACTGTTCCTGCATCATCACCTGTAAAATTTATAAATTTCTAGTGGAATTTGTTGTGAAGTTTCATACATTTTATTCAGTTTCATACATTCCATTTCTTCTACATTTTTTACTGGTCTGACACACAGGGGGTTCCGGGTTCAATCTTTGGCAAGACTAACTATTAATTTAACAACTTTACTATGTGTACAAGAGGATAGCCAGTCACCTGGTATGACTTGCATTTTGTATTGACAAGCATTTTATGTTTTCCAAGTATATAATTATAAATAATTATAAAAATATATTACCTGTTACAATTTTGTTATCATCCAGGCTAATCAAAGTATATACTGGTTCTTCATGCGCATCATTGTAGCACTGCTTCATTTTACCAGTTTGTAAATCTGTAGCAACTATTGTTTTATCCTAGAAATAAAGGTGATAAGAAGCATATTGTCTTTTTTTTTCTTGTTATTTTTTTTTATAAGATATTTTTTATAAGATTTTTTTTTATAAGATAACATTTTTGGTATGTCTTTTGTTATGATAAAAATAATTAAGATGTCATAAAAAAAACACAAAGAATAACAAATATAAAAATGTGCATAGTTGTAATGTTTCATAACCTATGCCTATGAATATATCAATTCTGTAAGTGATATTGGTAAAGATTCAGGACATACCTTCCCTGTAGAATACATTGTGGTCCCTTCAACATCAAACTCAACATCCCTGCAAGCTTTTGTGTGCACTTCTATGGTATCCTTTAGCTTTGTCTCATTATTATTGTATTCGTACAGCAATATATCCCCAACCATATTGGCTATGGCTATCAAGTCATTTGCAGGGTGGAAACAGATATCAACGATTGCATCATCACAAATGATATTTGGTGGATGGTCTCTGGGTTTATTTTTTTCTGCCTTAATTGCTTTGATGACCTCGTCTTCGTCATCATCATCATCATTATCACCATCATTTTGATCATTATTTTTTTCATCCGTAATAGTTTCATCTTCTGGATTATCTGAGTTTTCCACTTCTTCTTCATCACTGTCTGAAATATGTTCAAACACATTCGTTAAGTGCTCTAACTATGCATGCAGTACATCTGTGGTTAGTCGTAATTGCCATTGGTTCACTACGTTTTAAAATAACATTCACACAAGCGACAAAACTTAACAAAAAATTATAAAGTGACTGATATGAACTAATTAGTAGTTACTAACCGGAGTCAAAATCTTCTTCCATTTCACTTTCATCAGAAGTGTCTCTATCAAAATCTTTAAATTTCATCGTCATGATTCGGTATTCTTGTAAACCTTGCGGTTTTAAAACACAAGGGTAAAGTAATTTTGTTGGATGTATGAAATCCAAGTTTTAAGAACAAGGAGATATATAATCTCAGAATATAATGTAGATAAACGTTAATGGTTTAAAACCAAAACGTGGTTATTGGTTATTTTATTTCAAAATATAAATAGTCCAATTGACAAACTTCGATGACATGAAGGAGACATTTCCATAAAAAAAAACTTTTCATAGTCTTGGATTCTTCTTTTTTGACCGAAATGAAAGGAAGCGTACAGACTCTATACGAGATGAAATACGCATAGACAATATAGGAATATTTTTTGTCTGTAATCTGTCCTTTTTAAAGAGTCAAGGTTAAGTATCATGCCACTCTAGGGTACGTCATTCACGTCCACTTGTCAACTTTGAAGGATTTTACAATGTTGCTAACTCTAAAGGTTTCTCCCTAAAGGGTTGAGGTGTATCATTTTGTATGTTTGAGGGAGTTAACATTTATAATGATTCAAAACTTTACACTACACAAACTAGCCTTTTTTCACAAACTAAAACTAAAATTATACTTAATAATTGTGTTTTTTTTTTCGGATGGAGCCATGGAGTATGAAGGATACATGTTCAGGTAAGAATTGGAAGTTTAAATATTTGAAACTTCTTCTTTTGAAGCATATGGGTAAAACTATGAGCGTAAACTACAATACGCGCAACTGTCACAAGTTATGCAGAAAGTTTGATCTCTTGCGAATTGCGTTGCGAAAGTGTGAGATCACTGGTCAAAATTGAAGAGCGTTAAAAAGCCAAGCACTGTTTTATTTGGTATAACACGCATTTAAAGTGCCTATGTCAGGCTTTATCCAGTCGTCCGGTAATGCTAACGGCAACTTTAATAACGTAAAGTACTTGCACGTAGGATGACATTTTTGGAGTTATTTTTGATCTCTTATAACAAAGAAATATAACTTCCTGCGCGCTTTTTACATGCACACATAAATACACACATATACATGTTTTTTTAAATATTATTTAATGTTTTTTATTTAATCTTGTTTTAAAGGATTTCTGAAGTTTTTATTATATCTTAGTTTTATTTTTGGGGTAAATATTTTATGCACTTGGCAACCCTGGAATTTTACATCACTAAACATGATTTAGTTGATCCTAATAATAATTTTATTGCTTTCCTATCAACATAATAATATACAATTTCTGACAAGGATCAATTCTCATTAAAGAATTTTAGATTGTTGTAGAGTAGTAATATGGATTATTTAAATATTTAACTGACTTTCCTATTTGGTCGTTCCATTTTTCCTACTTTACTGCTTAGCGCGTATTATTTATTAGGTAATAATTTGTACCTGCGCATTCGCATTTAAATCTCTGTGTACGCAGCCAGCCATAGAGGCTAATATCGCTACATTGAGTTACTGTTTCAGCTTCAGTTTAGTACCACGGGAGTTATAACTTCAATAAGTTATATGAATAAACATCAAAGCGTGTTTATGTGTCTTGAGTGTCTTCATTAAAAGTGAAAAACATTGTTATTTAGTGTAACATCATCACTTTGTTTGTCTTAATGGTGTTTTGTACCGAAACTGGTAAGTTAGCTTGTTTTATAGTTACAACAAAAAAGTTAACAAAAAAAAAATGATTTGAAGTGTATTCATTTTACTCAATCATAGTATGTTGCTGTGGTGTTTTTCATTATACATTAAGTCTATCATAGTCATTTTCACATTCACAGAAATGGTTTAATTATTGTAGCGTCATTTACAAATGGCTTTATTCCATGGATATTATAAATATTCATATTACCAAAATACATTTTAAAATTAATTAAATCTATAGTTCTGCAATCACTGTATAGCTATTCAATTACATTTTTGATTTGTTTCGGTAGATGTATATTGTATCCGGTTCAGTGTTTTTGTTTGGATGTGGTGAAGGACGATTATTTTCTTAAGTATGTTGTGATTTAGTCTTCCAGGGCAACAATGAATTTTTGATTAAAATCATACTGATTGATTTCTGAAATAATTTATAAAACTATAGTTGAATATGAGGTACTTCATATTCAATATAAAGCAAAATAATGTAAATATCTACTTTCTGCATTGAATTTTTTTTCTAAGTGTGTTCTCACTGCTCCTATTTCATTTTATGAATACTATGTATTCACAAAACTTATAGCTAGCTAAAGTTTAAATATCCAGATGATTGTAGATGTAGATTTAAATTATTAATCTATTAAGTTTAGTAATACTAAACAAGGTAAAAGTTGGATGGGTGATTGTGAAAATTTTGAATAATTTTTGTGTCTCGGAGCAATTATGATATCTCGTTAGGTGTTTTGTGGGCGTCTTGAAGGCTTTTGACAGGGCCCTAGGCCATGCGCCTTTAATGCCTACCTTTCTCCACCAATGTGCATAGGAGCACCATGGCACACTGATAGTTAGAGCACCATGGCAAAGTACATAAATGAAGAAAGTTCTATTATATTCATATTATGTTCAACTATCATGGTCAGTCTTCCTTTCAATAATAAATTGCGATTAAATATTTCAATCATGTTAAATTTATTAATAGTCACAGTTATTATTATTTATGTTTTAGAGTATATACAATAGAAGGACAAATAGTATAAGATCCAACTGTACAATTTCTATGTCCATCTTTTATATGAAAATTTGTCATTTTTTGTAGAAATATGCATTGGTTCTATTACAATGTATGTCTAAGTTTTTTGTGTGTTACTGAAATATACAATATTCAAAAGGTAAGAAGGTAAGTATCGATTATAAGAGTCATGATAGCACTGATTCACAAATATAAAACCTCTGCAAATTTTTTGTATGACATACTCATCACTCATCAAAATGAACCTTGGACGCTTGTTTAGAATTACATGACCCTATAAATAATACCATACAAATAATTGCATGTTTCTTATACAATCTGTAATTTCTTATGATTGTCAAAATATTATTCTTTCCATTTCCTTGTATTTTCTGTTGTCTGTACTGAGAATGGCTTAATCAATTATGCTGGGAATTTAAAACTAAGATATACGACTTGTACTTAAGAAGTAACAAAGAAAACTTTATCCTTTTTTCTAAATAGAAATACTGCTAATAGTCACCGCAAACCGTTAATGCATTTCACCGTCATCTGTGGCTTGGTCTAGGTCTGAATGATTATAAAATAAGTACATAATTATATAATCATTACGTAAATATACAAATTTAATAAATAATAATGGAACTAACTTTATTTAATGAAAGTATTTAAAATACTTGTTTTTAGTTCTACGGATTTATATACGTAATATGGTATATGAATACTATATTATGCAACTTAGGTATATTGTATTAAAATATCAATCGTACTGAAATACACACGGAGCAGCGGTGACATGCTATTGATTCAATTGACTGGCCCTCCCGCGGCGAGGTTCGCACGTGCACTGTACACGCGACTCGCGTGACCTACTATTGGCTCGGAGGATAGCGATGTAGCGCTCACGTGGTCATTATGTTCGTACTATTTTATCTACACACACTGTTGTTAAAACAATTCTATAGACGTATCTGTCATCTGTTTTGAAGAATTATTGTTTATTATAAGAATTTGTTTGTTTGATTTGATATAAGAGTTAACCAGTTACGTATATATTTTATTAATCAAACTAAATAAAGAATAATAAGACGATAATTAAGGTATTTTTTTGATTGTAATGTTCGCATACTTATGTCTGTAGTCAGGTTTTTGAAAGACTGAGTTTATACGTAGGGTAGAAGGCATTATGTCATGCATTAATATGGAATAAGTTTTCCGTGCTTGTTTGAACGTTCACAAACACGAGTATTTTTATTAAAGGTAGGCAAAGTACGCGCGCGGCTTGTGTTACTTTTGACACTCTAAAAAGTTATGCCTCATTATTTTCAATTAATACTATTAGAGGATACGTAATGATAATTACGTATATTGAGGAATATTGAACTACACTTACATACATAACAGAATGACTCAGGTACACCGCATTCATATAAGGTAAGTATATGATTAGTGGTGAAGCGTGGGATTTAGCTGCCCGGGGCGTAGATTGAATGTCCCGCTCAGACGGAGACTAAAAAAATATCGACTTGTAGGAAATAATAATATCTAAAACGAAACCTTCTTTCACCTCATGAACTTCGCAAGAAATTAATATAACAATAAAAAAACGCGTACTAAACTAATCTAATTCATAAAATGGCTTATTCGCTTATATTCCCTAGAAGGACCTGTGTCATTTAAGTGCACAAAGATTAGCATAACATCCGGAACCGATTGACGATTTATTAGAGAGTGATAACCGAATGACATTATTTGTTACCTTTCAAGGAGGCATCTGGGATTAGATTCTTTAAGCATATCTTATTATTTGAAGTTCTGTTTTAGAAATTGAATGGTTAGCATTTGCTTTAAAAATATTTTCTTGCTGTGAACGACACCATAACCGTGAAAGTATTTATTACAAATTAGCAATATAGGACATATTACTGTACATATATACAACGAATTTAATTAAAGATCTATTAATATCCTATTATTAGTTTCATAAGCAAGTTAGATTAGGGTTTCTAATTTTCAGACGACCGGATCTGCAGGTTTTTCGTTGCCAGCGAGATTGAGAGTCGCATTTATTTTCTTGATGCTGATTCCATACGTGACAATTGCTTGATTTCATTCTACAAATCCAGCGTTTTCTATTAGAATAATTACTGGAACATAATAGTTACTATATGTTCTATTAAAATTTATCAGTAAAATTCAGTTTATCCTTTTCGTAGAACAAAACCGCAAAACGTATACAAGTTGTCACACATTTCTATACTCGTATGTCTCAGAGCTCTGAATTAATAAGTTAGCTAAATTAAATTAAAAAGTAGGAATTATGACAATTCACCCTTGGCCACCGTTAGGGGTAGCGTTAACATTGAGGCTCTAAATTCGCAATCTGAGACGTCACTCGTACCCAGCGACGGTATTAATTACTAGGTAAATGACGTAGGTACCTACATCTAAAACGAGAAATTGGTTACGTGACGCCCGACCCGGGAAGCCTTAAATGGCACCCATTAAACAATTTACCTCTTCAAAAACGTGAGAAATTGTGTATATTCTCCAAAACATTTAACAAACTTTTGCGCTTTGTCATTATTTTTAAGTTCCTTTTGTATAAGAGTGAAATAAGGGATATTATGGATATGAACTTTTTAGATCTGGATACGGATACGGATGTAGGAATAATATTATACCGGTTTCGATTACGAATATTATAATTTTAACGAATTTATACGTAAAATACAAATAGGTAATAATTTGGTTTTATGTCGTGTTATCGTTAGCTAGAATAATCAGTCATATGAGTTATTAGTTACACTTAAAATTGATGAGTAGCTAACTAATCAATTTTAAGTATAAATAACACTAAAACTAAATAAAACTTGTGTCGAAATATATCCGAAATTATCCAAAAGTCTATATCGGATACGATATCCGATAGTTTCGTTACTACATGGACGTATAATAGGGCAATACTAAACAGGGCCGAGCACTTCGGATTGAGCATTTCCGAAATTGAATTATATTTCAACGTATCAAAGTCTGTTGTTGTTCCTTAGACACTTGCTAACTCGAGATGACAAAGATAGTAATAAAGGGGTCCACGTGTCTCGTTCTTTCATCTTGCCAGCATAAAAAATATTTTTGATAAAATAAATTGTTTGATTAAAAACGCAATGAAACTACTTGTATTTTAATGTTACTTTAACTATTGTAAAGTAATAAATTTATTTGCATTTATTGTTTATAGGGTACTCTTAATTAAAAAAAGAAAAC
>DWLI01000118.1:0-29174 GCA_018249915.1 Cecropterus dorantes dorantes
AAATGAGCTTCAACAGAAATAAAATTAAATGAGATACAAAATAATGCTTTTTAATCTTTAATGTAATAAACATATCATTTTATCTTAGAGACATTTGTAGGAATTATCCTATTTGTAAAAGCATAAATATATTAATATTTATGCTTTTACAAATATATCCTTTCTTTACAAGTTTATATGATTAATAAAGTATGTCTATTCTTTATTTAGTATGTTATGTTCCATTCAATATTAAATAAGTAAAGATAGATAATGTACAAGTAAAATTACCTGACTGCATAGATCTGTACAGGCAGAAGAATTATATAACACAGCCAAAACAGCAGATACAACTCAAGTGTATCCTGATGGTCAAATGAGAATTGGTAAAGCATTGTGTTGTAGAATGAAAGGTTGGGGCTTCCATTGACCAGCCAGAAATCATATTGTATGGTCTGTGGAGTATCTGTCAAGGTCTTGTTATCTGTTGAGGGGGCCCCCGAATAGTGATGCCAGGAACAAGTATCCTCATCAAGATAACATGCCACCATAGACACGTACCAAAACCTGTTATAACAAAGAAAGAAAACAATATGTAATATGGTATATAACAAGTAAGTGGACCCTTCAATTAATATGAAGATATTCTGAATATGTATCATACATTTTACAGTAACAATTTTATTAATATTGTGCTAACCAATAAAGTAATGTTCTAGATCATAAAAACAATGTTTACTTGACATACACACCAACAGAAATTCTATTATTAGTATATAAAACAAAATCGTTTTGTAAATAGAGGTAATGCAATGTCAATTGAACAATACATACAATGATAAAAATATGGATAAAATCAATTGGCATTATCATAAATAGAGAAAGACGAACTATTAGTTAATATCACTTGAATAAATACAGATTTTTCATTCAATTAGAAGAAGAAGAATACAATCTACATTTATGGACTCAGACAATGAACTAAGGTTTTATACACTTCTAGCTGTGCCTTGTGGTTACACCCGCTACTACATAAGAAAAAAAACAGACAAACATAGAGTGATGTTACGTAGCCTTTTTTAATAAATAATCTAGTCAACACAAAAATATTTTTTCAATTTAAACCAGTAGTTCCTGAGATTAACGCGTTCAACCAAACAAACTCTTCTGCTTTATAATATGAGTATCGATATAGATTATTTAATAAGTAGCTTATTGCCATGTCTCCACCCATTTTGGTCATGTTTACCATAATTTGCAGCAGTTTGCCAAACTTCAGCGAAATCCGACCAGTCCTTTTACAAACACATATATCCTTACAAACTTTCGCATTAATAA
The DNA here is from genome assembly GCA_018249915.1 of Cecropterus dorantes dorantes. Lineage (NCBI taxonomy): Eukaryota > Metazoa > Arthropoda > Insecta > Lepidoptera > Hesperiidae > Cecropterus > Cecropterus dorantes. Next base: position 1,318 of record DWLI01000118.1, read on the forward strand.
TATTAGTAATATATGAGTAATATTTACAAATTACACTAATCTTCTTTTAAATATACATATATTTTTTATTTGAGGTTTACTGAATATATAAAACAACAAAAACAAAAGAGTAAACTGAATGCTCACAACTATAAATGAAGACTAAATATAGACTTGATTTGCAACTATATTTTTGTTTTAATAAATTAGAAAATTGTACCTACTTTGGTTCTCCTGAATTTTGAATGACATAAGTGAATTGGTTTTTCTTTATCACATTCCAAGGCATATCCTCATCTATACATAATTGACCTTTAGGGCAAGGTATTCTCCTGAACAAGTCCTGACCATAGGCATTGCACTTTGGGTGAAAGGCAGACCTATTCAGATGTTGAAACATCGCCTGGCAGGCCATCTCTTTGTCTTGAATATTGCGACTCTTGTAATAATGTATGAAATGTTTCCTATCTAACACTGCAAACGTTATTGGATACTTAAACTTTTCATTCGAAGTCAAATTTCCAAAAATATAACCATATGTTTCTTTTTGAAAGTGGATATCAGTCTTTTGGAAACCAAATTTCACTAGGAACTTGAAGAACTCTTCGGTCGAAAATTCACCCTCAATATGAGTTGACGACACGGCCACCAAGGTAGAGCAAAATAATAAAATTATTTTCTTGTACATTTTGACGTCAATATACTGTAGCATAAAAATATAATTTCTTGATCACTTTAGTTGTTAGAGAACCATCTTTGCTATAAACGTATTTCATAAATGATAATTATCACATAAATCGGTACTTTGTTTATTGTGTATATGGTTTTCAATATTATTTTGGCGTAAAGCTACATAGAAACGAAACATTTTACACGACATGCCCTAGACAGCCAGAAGACAGTGAGTACATCAAATGTCAAATTTACTAGTGAATTGAAAAATGACCATATCCAGGACAATATATATTTAAATGAATCGATTTAGTAAATAGCACTGCTCTTATTAAATTAGTAACGAATATATCTACCAAGTATTTCTGAAAGCATTTATTTATTTATATTTGGGAAACATACAATATTTGTAGTACAGATAACAAAGTTCAAAAAAATAATACATAAATCAGCAAAGTTTCCACTAAAAACAATACATACAAGCATACTAAACAACTATTATAGAATTATATATAATATAATAATTTAAAATGTAATATATCTACATGAAATCAAAACATACAAAGTAGATGTTTGTGTCTTTTTTGCAATTCATATTATAAAAGGTACATTAGATACAGATATAAGATTAATTGAATCAAGAATCGATTCTTATATCATACAAGAATAATGTGTAACTCACATAACTATAATAGGGCGGTAAGTTAAAAATAAAGAATATTAAATCACTATTGATTTCTATGCATTTCAAAGTTATTCTTCTCTCGAGTAGTATAAATGAACAAAACGCGACAGTAAGAGCAGTATTAAAATAGCGCGAAACATGATACTTCTTAACTTTTAAAATAAAAGAACAGTATTTAATGGGTAATTCATATTATTAACATGACAACACTAATATAAAAAAGTCAATTTGAGTAGCAACAGTAAGCAACACCATACAAAAATAGTCTGTGGTTGAAATGATTTATGACGGAATACGGATGGGATGGGAACACAGACAGAGTACCTACCTACTTGATGAGATACAAAGTGTTATTTGTTCAAGTTCCGATATTTTCTAAGAAAACTGTAATTTCAAATATGTTTAATTATTTTCCATTGCTTTGTTGATGTTTAATTTAGTAGTTTGTTCGTGTATATGTATTATTTCACCCTTTCCGGTCGTTGTCAGTTGTAGTAACTAATGCCGAGATACCATCGAGTGTAGCTCTATTCCTTTGTGATCTCCAAACCTAATAATTTTGAATCGGTATTTAACTTTTACTCATGATTTTACTGTATTCATCTGGAAATGATTGCAGTAGGTAGATTAAGTATATATAATGTGCTTTATCGTACTAAATGAATTGTTTGAACTGTAACCTCAATCAAGCGGAAGTGATTAGAATCCAACCTGACAATTTGTTACTGGCTGTTCAAATATTAAAATTGTAATTGTAAGCAAACTGAAACGTTTTTTGATGAATTGATTGAGTGTCTTATAGAAAATAATGGTAGAAATAGGCGCGCCACAACAATCTGCTGAAGATAATTTGGAGAAAGCTGAATGGTATTGGGGCGATATTACTCGGTAAGATAATTTAATTTTTGATCTTTTTGTTACCTTAGTTACCTTACCTTAGTCTTAGGATAATCTGAATACTATTTTTTAAATTTATACTGTTGTGTATTTATGTTCTACATAATTATTATTCGTTTAACTTATTCTCTCCATCTATCCCATGATAATGTTATAAATGTGTTTTGTTAAGTACCAAAAGTTATGTTTTTACATTTATAAGCAATATATTCCATGGTATGGATGGCAGAACCTGTTGGCTATTATTATTATTACCACACCTATTAAAACCTTATATCCACAGTGGCATTAACTGTCTTGTTCTGGATTAAAGGGTAATTCTTCTGTTGTAAAGCAGAGAAAAGAGGACCTACCTAATACTATGCAAAAGCAGTTACTTGTTATCATGCATTTAGTAACACCTAGATTTTCAAATTGTTAAGAGACAAAAAACCCAGGATTTCACCGATAAATCTTAATTTTAACTCTTATAAAACTCCGTTTTTAACCTGAATGTAGTCATGATATGAAATAATTGTTCACTAGTTCACCATAAAATGCAGCTACCTCACTCTATAAAGGCCATTTAAATAAGTAGCAAATTTATGACAGAAAAATAACAAAAATAGCTAAAGAGTCACCTACTTTATTTTTCACATTAACATTTCCCTTATTGGTGTTACTCCATCTGGTTATGTATTATCTGGATCCAATGAAGAAGGTAGTGCTTAAACCACTCATGCTCTTCATTAGCCTTCCTCGTTCCTGTCTTCCTCTGACACTTAAACTTATATACACTGAATTTATAAAATATAATTGATTCTTATAAAATAGATTCTATCATAGAAGGAATCAATGTATAATTGTTATATTGTTTTTAATTTATTGCAAAATGGCAGTATTATTTTAAGTTTATTTTTTTATTCCTATTGTTTTTTTATTAATTTTAAAGTAATTTTTGTTTTTGGAAATGGGCTTGAAATCTTAGAGTTTTCAGATGAAATTTTAATTGGTGTGGACCCATTTTTTGTTTCACTGCTGGCTACCAGTCTTCTCAGAGTAGGACAGGTTTAGGTTTTAGTTTTTGTTGCAAACTAATATGCAACAGAATATTGAATTAAGAATGATGAAGATTGTCTTTTTGTTCCATAGACATAACAATCAAAATATTTGTACTAAATTATAACTGACAGTTATATTTGTTCATTTCAGAGATGAAGCAAATGAGAAGCTTCGAGATACTTGTGATGGGACTTTCTTAGTAAGGAATGCCTCAAATAAAGACAATGGATATACCTTGACGGTCAGAAAAGGAGGCACTAATAAGTTAATAAAAATATATAATCAAGATGGGCGTTATGGCTTTTTTGAACCTTTTGAATTCAATTCCATTGTTGATTTGGTTCGGTTTTACACTGAATATTCCTTAGCTCATTGTAATAGCAGTCTGGATATTAAGCTTATGTACCCACTTTCGAGACATCAAGAAAATGATGTGGGTGAAATGAATGATGAAACACTTGAAACACGGTATAAGGAAATTCATAAAGAATTTGTATTGAAAACTAGGGATTACGATGAACGTTCATATATGTATATGAGGCTAAGAGAAGAAGTTAAGAGTAAGAGACAAGCTCTGGATGCCTTTAAAGAGACTGTTAAAGTTTGTGAAGATCATCTAAAGCTTCAAGAAAAAATGTTATGCAATGAAGCCCAGCCACACGAAAGAAATGATCTCATAGAAAATAACAGACAGCTTATACTAAGAGTGAATAGCATAAAACAGGCCAGAACACAACTGCACATGTTATTAAAGGAAACAGTTGACTCTAATTTACTACTTGAGAGAGAGATCACTAAATTAAAATCAGAAATAATTAATCTATATAAAGTGAAGGACTGTTACAAAGTGTATGTGTATCTAATATAATTTTATTTTATACTTTTTTTTAAGAATATGATCTTAAGTAAGAATTAATACAATTATTACTAGATAATTATTGGTGTACTCATTGTCATTAAAAAGTGTCATTTTTTTTACCACTGTTTTGTTTCTGTGGTATTTCTGAACTATGTTATTTTTATTAGTAAACAATAAAATATTATGCATCCTTTTCTTTATTTACAGATGGTTACAAAGACGGGGCAAAAGTGAAGAATACTTGCAAGCTTTAGAAGATGACAATATTCACAAGCTTGAAGAACTTTACGCACACCAAGAAATGATCTCTTGGAAGGTGGATTGTACTCGTGAAAAGGCGGAGAAAATTTTAGAAGGCAAACCTCAAGGCACTTTTTTAATAAGACCTAATTCTACTGGTCAATTGGCACTGTCTATATGTTGTAACAATATTGTGTACCATTGTATTATCTTTAAGACTGAAAGAGGTTATGGATTTGCGGAACCTTATAATATTTATAAGTAAGTATACAAATTTTATTTTTTCATACTGTGATGAAGATGAACTTAATATCCTTTCATGATATACACATTTATCAAACCAACAGGTTAGATTTATCCTGCGTAAAATTTAAGGATAACCCTTTAAATTTCCTGTAAATAATTATGACTCAAGTTTATTTCAGACTATTATATTAATTTATACATGTCATGAACTCATGAAACATGAAGTCTATGGGTCCATGATTGGCTTTATTTGGTATACAAGCCATAATCTATGTTATACTCTGAAGTCTAATTTCTATACTTATTTATTACTTTTTTTCAATTATTTGAGGTCTGCCTAATATAAATTCTATAATGGAGTGAAATAAAGACAGTTAGATAATGATTTTGCCATTCATGAAAATTAAATTTAGCTTTAGACTTGAGGAAAATTTATTGTCAGAAAAAGTCAAATTTATTTTGTCACCGTGCTGTTCTATATCAATTATCCTTTATTGATTATTATCCATGTTTAAGAAAATTACATGTGATTTAACAGTATGGGTTTTTTAAAGACGTACATTTAATAAAGACCAAATGTATACCTTATTATCTATAAATATTTTATAACACTTATTGTATTGTAAATATTTACATTTGTTTTGTTTGTTTCAGAACTCTTAACGAGCTTGTTTTACATTATGCTGTAAACTCATTAGAAGAGCACAATGACCAACTTAGGACGGCACTCAAATATCCTGTATATGCACACTTGGTAAAACGACCCGAAAAGAAGCAACAAGAAACAGTACACCAAGAAACTCAGCACCCACAAGACTCTTCTCAGCTAGAATCCCAACTTCAATCTCATCAGCGTAGGCAACGGAAACGACAGCAACAGTTGCCATAAATAGGTTTGATACAATTGTGGGATTCAATTCTTCTCCTAGTCATTTTGTGAATAAAACGACTAGTGATTTTGGTTATTTGGTGACGATCTAGTGCGGTACTGTGATTGTTGACAGATGAAAGCCATACAATAACAAAGATTCTAAATTCGTGGCTAAGGAAGGACATAATACTAGTAGTGCTAAGTGATTTGTGCAATTTAATTGCAAATTTGTAATAGGTTTCACATTAAGTGCTTGCAAGTGAGTATTTTTTTGTGTTTTCTGTAACATTGTGATATCTTCAAATAATATTGATTCTAAATGATATATCCATGTGTAAAATATGCTTTGTTATACATTTTTATACAGATAATAATCAATACATTATTTTATTACACACTAAATAAAGGAAATAACAATCACACCAAGTAATACAGTAATATGTAAGTCGTGTATTGTATGTTTAGCTTATAGGGTCTGTATTACGTTTGGTGTAAGTGTGTGAACAATATTACTGATTTTATATGGATATATGTACATACATAATATATATTATATTTTATACCTAAATATAATGCAACGAAAAGCGGGAAAGTATTAAAGTTTTGCAAATATATTGCAGGAGAAATGTGTTTGTGTATACCATTTACAATATGTCACGAGTTAATCTTTTGAGAAGATAATACAAAATACCTAAATCTTTACAACACAACTAAATTATGATTTGATACATAATATCAAAAACATGTAACTACTTAACAACTATGACACATTTTTGTTAGTTTCATATGTTTTCATAGCAGCAATTTTCTGGACGTGGCAATTGTACTCATTACTCTCCGATATTGACTGGCGCCAGAATTTTAAAGCAATGTCTTTTTGTAAGCAGCTGCTTATAAGCAGCTTCTGTTATAACAGAAGAAATATCTAGACTTGTCTGTAAAAGCGGACTTAATTATGGGATGCTTGTCTTTGAAAGCACACTCCACACATGGTCCTTACATTGATAAATACTCTAACCACAATCATTGGTAGCCATTGTCTTAATTAGGCTGCAACTTCCGATCTTCATGAGTGTACTGTATAGATTTAAATTTTAATTCATAACAACATCACATCTTAGAGCAATACACATGGCAATTGTGTATCGCGATGCCACAGTGTATAAAATGTAATGAAAACCACTACACCACAGAACCGGAATTTGCTGCGCGTTGCACATACATGATTCTACATTGCAACAATAAATGTCGCTAATTTTGGCGGTGATGCACCACTTTTATATCTGCTGGCCCTTACTTTAACATTTCCGGCTTAATATCAAAGCTTGAGTTATGTCTTTTATTATTTAGACCTCATAAATTACATAAAAATAACCGTTGATATAAAAAATAAAATAAGTTCGAAATTAATTTAAACAATTGTATTATTCGCCATCTAGATAATACATTTCAATGCAATAACAGTCAGTCAATCTCGCGCTAATCGATTAACAAATTGTCAATTAAACTAATTAGCTTTTTAGCATCTTATCAGCCTTTGCATCAGGCTTTGTGAAACTGTAAACGTAATAACTTGAGAAATGTAGCTATCTATGAGACCCTGTCGTATAAAGGCCTATTGGATTGTGTAATGAGAAATAATTTTACATACTGGCCATGTTACTGGCTGCCCAGTTATATGGTTGGTCTAATGAGCTCTATTGTAAGATGCAATACAATAATTTATATGTGAACAATTTGTATGTGAATGTAATCTCTTAATTATTTATTATCATGTGATTTTGTATTGTCCCAAAGCTGATAAATACTTAGCGATTCCATTTTCTAAACTTACTACTTTTGTACACGATTCCAAGGTCAAAAAATATTTTGGTTCTTTAGATGTGAGAATACTATTAAAACTGTTTTTTTTTATAACAGTTGTCCCTGCCAATAATGTATCTTGTAAATGTGATGCATTTACTTACTTTTCAGATTCGAAACTGTCATTTGAACATATTTAAAGGGGATAGATACCGGAGAGTGGGACAATTTAATCCAGCTTATTTTTGTGCTCTTTTTTATTTCAAAATTGATCTGAACTTTCAAAATCATCCTTAAATTTGGAACCTAAAACCTTGATTTGTTTTCTAAGTTTTCCATAAATATAAAAACAATCTTTAAATGTTTCTTATATATAAATTTATGTGAGTGTGTTGGGTCAAGTGGTAAATTTTAAATAAGTTCTGCATATCAACTTTCAAACATTACAATTTTTTTACAAATTAAAAATTGAAAATTAATATACTTGCGATAAGTTGACCACATTAATGTGACATTATCGAGTCTAGACTTCAATTGTTTTAATTCAACTTTTATCATTGAAATTTCATGCTATGATATCATCTTTGTTCTTTAATGTGATGTATTTGATTAAAATGTTATCACTTGACACAAAACGCCATAAAATGAGTTGTTTTATTTTAATATTACAGAATATTGCTTTAAATTAAAATTATAATACATAATTATGTAAGTTATATTTATAAGATTGTTTAGGTGAGATTATTGGAGTTATTTTTATATTTGTGTCGAATAATATATAGGTATTATTAGAATTTGTATGTATAGTAGATATGTTTAAAAAAATATAAGTATCAGGAAAACGTAATATATTAATTTTAGAAACAGATGTTTGCAATTGCAGTTCTTTGCACAGTAGATAATCAAATATGATCTCAATAAGAATTAGCCCACAAAATTTATTTTATGGTGATAAAACACATTAATTAATTAGAAGTAATTAAGAACCAAATCTGAAAGCATGAAAAGGTAACCGTACCTACGTAAACTGTCGCCATTTTTATAACATTGGTATAGATTAAGTGTTATTAAACAGTTTATCAATAACTTACTTATGAAGTATTTTTTACAATTTTTTTCTGCCTGTCTTGAAATCTCCTATAAGCTATGTTTATGTTGAACTAGCTGTGTCCCGCGGTTTCACCCGCAAACAAACACCGTCATTATATATAGCCTTCCTCAATAAATGGACTATTCAACACAAAAATAATATTTCAATTCGAACTAGTAGTCCCTGAGATTAGCCCATTCAACCAAAAAAAAACAACTTTAGATTTATAATATTATTCCCTATAAGGTATATGTACAATATATACATTAAAATATCAAAAAAATGTTTTTTTAACTTATTGACCTTAAGTACTCTCGATTCATATTTTCAATTTTTTTTTTAATTAATGGTCAGTATGCCGGATGTGGTTTGCCTCTTAGCCGAATCGGGCCGCGATATGTTTTAACAAGAAGCGGCAAAATTTCATAAATGAAAGACTGGAATGGTCTTTGCGCGTCAACTTATTACCTGCCGGAAAAAAATCACCCTACACGTTCAAGCCCGCGTTGATTGAACTTTCGGCCCTACTCTTGGTTTCGACCGAAACCGAAACTTACGTAAACATAATTTTCTTAAATTCATACAAATAGATCATTCCAAAAATATATGTATTATAATACTTTTACTTGATATTTTGACGTTACAAAGCGTTAAATGAAATGTACCTATCATTATGAACAAAAAAATTGTTTTAAGCAGTCTGGTTTCTGTTTTATGTTAAGATTTTTAACGGTGTTACTAGTTTTAAATTAAATATCTTACATACCACTACTTTTAAGTTACCCGCCACTTTTAGATCCTAGGAAGTTTACACATACCCACATCTTATCCAGTTTTTTGGTTGATTATGTTTATTATATCAATATTCAATGTGTACAATATCTGTAATGGTGATATGTTTTACGATGGTCGTTTCATACATAATTGGAAGTATGCACATATGTTATCTTTACCGGCATTTCTGGCGTCAAAATATTATGTTGCCATATTTACGAAATATTTTAGAACGAAAAAAAACGAATGAGTAAGGTATAAATTATTTTTGAAATATGAATCTCAATGATTGTGAGTATTATGAACGCTTAAGTCTTAGTTTTATTATTATTTATACGGTCGTACGACCGGGGAGATAACTCCACCATACCTATTTTTAGCGTGAATCAGTTCTTGCGTCTCGATGGAAAGATATGGTTGACGGTGTACTTATATATGAGGCGACATTCCTAGTCCTCGGGTACCTTACAGGAGGTGCTCTTGGATTAGCCACAATCCTTATATAACTAGTGACGGAAGATCAAGAATCCGGCGACAGGGACCAAAACCATCCCTCCCTTCTAACCCATAGTACTTAGCCCAACACATATTCTTGTCCCGGCTTTTTTACAAAAATCGGTGAAGCTGTAAAGGTCAATACGGCTAACAGCAACTACACAATTCCAAAAAAAAAATAGGTCTCTGGAGTTTTATATGAATCTGACTTTTTTAATCAATATAATAATTATATGTTAATAAATATTATGTAATCTTTTGATTATTTTTAAATTATTTTATAATAATGAAGTACTCTTTAGTGATAAGTAAAATAAAATTTTAAGCTTGCAACACTTAAAATTGCCGGCTAAATTCTGCGCACTGCGCAAACAAGCCATGTTTTTTTCTTCTTGCGTGTGCTGCCGACCGCCATTTTGTCTAGCTCTTGAAGTTCTTGCTTGAATTGATTTTGTGTCGACATAAGTTGTGTGTGGTATTCAAGACCATGTTTAAAGATTGTTAGAACAGTATTGTGTTAAGGGAAACAAATGTTTTGAGAGTTAACATAGGAATAAAACGTAAGAAACTCGTAATAGATAATTTTTATAAAACCGACGCCTCTCAGTCCCGGCTAAAAAAAAATTTGTTTCAGATAATGTCGCGATACGGGGACTGTAAAGTCTATGTCGGAGATTTGGGAAATAATGCCAGCAAACCTGAGTTGGAAGATGCATTTTCTTACTACGGCCCATTAAGAAACGTTTGGGTAGCAAGGAATCCACCCGGCTTTGCTTTTGTTGAATTTGAAGACCCTCGTGATGCCGAAGACGCAGTAAGTATATTCATAATTCTCTTCATTTTCGATTGGAAGTTTCCATATGTTGTTAAAGTAATATAAACCAATAAAATTATTTTCAACCTAGATCCGCGGATTAGACGGGCGGACAATATGTGGAAGACGTGCTCGCGTTGAGATGTCCAATGGGAGCCGGGGTTATGGAGGAAGAGGCCCGCCGCCTCGTCCGCGCCCCCCACCGCGACCATACGACGCCCGCTGCTACGATTGTGGAGCCCGTGGACACTACGCCCGTGATTGCACCCGCCGGCGCCGTCGCAGGTGACGATAATTTTAAGTGATCCCTTCTGGATGTGTATGTGCTACCCTGGTATGGAATCTTATCAAAATACATGAACATGTTTCATATGGCACAGGATGGTGAGAACAAATATGAGTCGCAGTAAAGATTCCATCCCATTGCTTTTGATTCACATAAACCAATGATAACTATGTTATAGGTTATCATTGGCCTGTGCGCCGAGAACGAACTCTGCAGAGTCTGCACTTCTTATTGTCTGCGCTACGTAGCTTACACTGCGCGGCGTGTACTGCGCTTAAGTTGGCCGCGACGGTAACTTCGCTCTGCGAACTACGTAGCTACAGCCTACGTGAATTCTCCACTTATCGAGAACTACATTGAGCATAGTGTTTGTTCTTCGCGTCGTGACACACGTCTGTTGTAATCACTGCGTGCACTCAGTGAGTTACACATTATTACCCATATTTGTGTTGAGAGAAGACCATCCACTTGTATTACGAGTTTATTTTCAGTTTTTGCTGTAGCATGGTTTGAAATCATTTCGAAATTCTAAACCACTGAATAATAAACAAAAGAATTTCAGTGTTGCTATTTAAAATTTGTAGGAGTAGATAATAGCTATTTTATTTTCATTCTATGGGATTATAACGGCGGGTATATCTTAATTGTAATAGACAACAAAAAAAGATCTATTACAAGTACCATGTTTTTTTAATTTATAGTATGCTTCTTAAAAACTAAATGGTCTGGTATTTAATATATTGGGTTTCAACATACATTGATTGAAACCTTATTTCTCTAATAATATGTAATAAATACATCTTCAGTTTTTTTTAACTTAGTTGTTTCTAGTTCAATCAAATAGTAGCAATTTAATTAATAATTTAACAAAATTCTAATTCAATAACTTGGCGCTCTCAACAAGTCCCAACAAAAATCAAACAATAAAATCGGTTTTCTACACTATGTCTCAATCAATATTAACATTAAATCGCTATAAATTTTATAAAAAAAATCAAGAGTGAAAGAAGCAATTGTTTTCAGTTGCTTACCTAAGAAATTTTATCTTGTCTTATCGGAGGAGTGATATGTATATCATTCTATTGATTAGGTAAATTGAATAAAAAATATATATATATATCTTTATATGGTACAAACAAAACGGCAGTTAGGAGGTCGCTAAATAAACTGAATTTGGGAATTAATTGAATCTTTTTGGTAAAGTATTACATTCAAAGTACACCGTCATTGCCAGATAAACAGTTGTTTAGATGTGCCAGTTACAATGCCTTATATTGGAGGTAGTAGTTCTCTATTAAGCAGCACAGTGCTGTTTTGTTATGGAAAGTGTATTATAAATTAGTTTTTTGTTTGGGTTTGGATATACAATCCAAGTATCCTTTGGCATAAAGTCTGTCTGTGTGCAGTTGTCATCAGTGGCATTGTCCCACAGGTGTGATATGACAAAATTTATCCCAATTGTCAGCATTTTGGACTTATATGTCCCAGAGTTTTACCACTGCAAGTCTGTACGAAATTCGATATATTCTTAGCAAATCTATTTTACAATTACTAAACCACCAACAACTGTGGTAATAATGGGAAATAAATAATGGCCTCCATTATCTGTAGATGCTAAATGATGTGGTTTATGTAATTTATTACCAAACACTACAATAGTATTATATTAAAGGGTAGTCGTTCAGGTAAGTGGTTACTGGTTATGATCGGAAATTGTATTTACTTCTAGATTCCAAATTCACCACTGCTGTTTTCAACAGCAAAGGTTGCTTTCGAGCAAATTTACATGTGAAGATGTAATGCAGTGATTTCCATCTGGAGGGTTCTACCATCGTTTACGACGTAAGCCTATTGTACTATGTAAAGGGTAATGTGTTCACAGCCGGTCTCGGTCCCGCCGTCGCACCCGTTCCCGCTCGCCGCGCTCCGGATCCCGCTCTCGCAGCCGCTCCCGCTCCCGCTCGCGCTCCAAGGGAAGATCGATGTCGCGTTCCAGATCACGCTCGCCATCTAAAGATTCCAAGAAGTCCAATTAATTCTCTCATTGTTGTGTAGCATGTTTACAGATTCAATTTTAATACTTAATGACATCACCACACTTGAATACGAAGTGTGAAATTGATCTAACTTCTAACACAAGAATAATATCATTCCTAAGTAGGCATTGACTTTATAAGGTACAATTGAGTATTGGTTTTGTGATCAATATACTGGTAATAAATAATATTGGTGTTTTATTTCAAAGTCTTTCCTTGTTTATTTCTCTTGACTCTTGAGATATTAATTTCTGTAAAATATATTTATATGGGAGATTAATGTAGTTCTTATTTAAAGGCTCAATTATTGTAATAAAAAAGGGTTTGATAATACAAAACCATAAAGGTACTGATTTTGTACTACCATATACCAGGGATACCAGTTCAGATATCAGGGATGTCATGGAGAGCCGTAATCGAAACTATCGGATATTCGAAATAAAAATTCGATTCGAAAGAAAAACCGGCCAAGTGCGAGTCGGACTTGCAGGCGAAGGGTTCAGTAGAATTATCGTGAATAACATACGAAGTTATGTTATTCGGTTTTTAAAAAAGTGCTATTTATCGAAATGTGTTAACCGTGTCTCGTGCGAACCAATTTTCGTTGAAAGTTTTCCTTGACATCTAGAACACGTTTTATTCAGATTTTTCACTCTCCTAGTTTACAAGTTGCAGGGGGACATATTTTACCGTTCGAATTGGTTTGAGGAAAAATGGTTTTAGAAATGTCATTTTTGAAGAGCTTTCTATAGACACCCAGGCAAGATGATTTTTTTTTTAGTTTCAGTTCCGTGTATGGGGAGCCCCCCCTTAATTTAATATATTTTTTATTTTTGAACATAATTCGAAAAGCGGTTTACAAAGTACACTTACCTACTAAGTTTCAACTCAGTAGTCTTAATAGTTTCCGAATAAAGTGGCTGTGACGGACGGATAGACAGACATGACGAATCTATAAGGGTTCCGATTTTAGCCATTTAGCTACGGTACCCTAAAAACGGGCGCAACCGTATAAGATGTAAAAGTTTCTGATAATTTAAAAAATAGTAGTAGTTTAATATATATTTAGTAGTTGTAGCTTAAAAAAGAAGTTTCACTTCTGTACGCACGCACCTTATTTCTTTCAAATGAAAATGTAGTTTATTAAAACATTTCAGGAGGCAATGTTAAGTACATTGTCTCCTAAAAAATATAAATTCTAGAATTAGATGAAACTCCTTTCGAAGAATTATAGCAATGTTTATAACTAGCGATGTTTATTTTCTTAATAATTCTCACAGATCAATTCTCGCTCTGTATTATAACGTAATTCGCTAGATTTCATAGAACAAATATAAAAATATTAATTATTTCTGCCTTAGATTCATTTAATGCAATATAATTATAAATCTTTAATTTAAGATCGTATCTAAGGCCACTGTTGCAATGTTCACGTCAACCCATCGTCCAAAGTTGTAGATACATTTTTAGGACTTAGATTTTCAGGGAAAATATGAAGTATGGATATTAACTCATGGGGTGTACACACTATCTAACTTGATTGTCAATTGCATGAGAAAACCCTTCAATTGGTCTTCATTTGATCGCTGGTCCAGCCACCAGATGGGGGGTAGCGATGAGTATTATGTATTTAAAATCATAGGTACAACAATTTTAATTTGGAAGTTCTAAAAATCGTAATAGAATATTCAGTTTGATGTATTTTAACATTTCAAAAGCGTTACTTTAAACCGTGTGTATAGTTACTTTATTGTGTAGGATGTGACCATATTGTAATGAAATAACCATATTAGGTATTTAATTAAATCTTGTTTTTTTCATCCACGTAATATCTTTTTGTCCATAAGAAACAGTGTATCCTACTCTGTATCTTATAGAGAAAAAATACCTGATAATTTTCATAAGTTACATGAGGTCGTGTGGATTTGACTGGACTCAATTTCAGATCATCCACTCAATTCATAGTACCAAAGACCCGTGGTTATAATACGTGAAAATGTTAAAGTCTAATCAAGCAGTATTATCTCAGTACTATGAACTTTGTAAGAAAGGAATATATAGTAAAGTGTATAAATACAATACGATCAAAAAGCTTTTCTACTGTCGCGTTCGCACACTTGCCAAACCTCAACAAACTATCACAAATGCAAACGTGTGGATGGAGTGTTTGACTTGGTTTGTAAGCTCATGGAGCCGATCCGATCGAGTGTCGTCCACCAGACAGCCCAGGCATTTGGGACCCGGGGAATACTGATCATAAGGATAACTAATGCCTGGAATAGCTTTAGTAATCATTGAATATGCTAGTAAAGGAATCGAAACTAAAAAGGACTTTCTTATGGCCATAATACCATAGTAAAAAAAAAATAATTACTTAAGCCCAATATTACGGCTGATACAAGCTCAAAGTCCATCACATCCGTCATGCTGATATTCATGCAAAACAATGCATTTGGCACCCGGAAAATTCTAATCACATGGATGAAAAAATAACATAGTAAAAGAATAAAATAGTATTTTTGTTTCTTTTTACTTATTTTCTTAGTTTTATAACAAAAATGACTTCAGCCAAATATTATTGCCGATACAAGCTCAACTTCCACATCTTTCATACTTGCCTCTTCGTAACACAAACTCATTCGCAAGCGTATGGATTGGCGATATTTAATTCCCAAAATTAACCCAATCGTTTGTAGAGGTTCGGAATTTGCGATAAGTGGCAAGCATGCGGACGCGGCATAATAACCTGCATGATAATGTAAATAGTACTAAGAAAAACATTCAGATGACACTAGTTGGCTTATAATACGAAGCATTTCCATTAAAAATTTCTTAACAACTATTCAGAAAAGTATTAGGAAAACCCCTTTAAATTATGTAGCATTAGAAAAACTAATGTTTCCATTATTTTGAATAATCATCTAAACAAGGGTGAAACCTCAAAACAATATTATTTATTGTGTCTGGAAAACATCTTTTTTTTTGATTTATACATACATACAAAAAAATTGAAAAGAGTTTTAATTTTTTTTAATTGGAAAGATATAATTACTTATAAAATTAATGTTTCACACTTATGGCGTGTTCTTTTTCTCGTGACAAATTTGTCACTTTTTTATGGAATATTTGGTTCATTTATCAGTTTATGAGATAATACTCTTTATTTAATCGTTGCGTTGTGATTGATTCAATTTGTCGACATATAACTTATGTTGCATACAAAATACGTCTAGATTTTTTTACACATAAAATAGCAATATTTCTCTTGCTTACTTAGTGTAAAATATAAATAAAATTATTTGTGAGACGAGAGAACAAACTTAAACAAACAATTATACGTCATTATCAATTGTCACTGTATATCATTACCCATTTCATTTAAAATAATAATAAAAAATTGTTATGCATTTTAAACTCACAGACACTGTCATCTATCGGGCACAAGGCTAAACTACTATTGGTTTGTTGGAAAAAAGTCAGTTGGAACCACTACAATTATTACCCACTTCTCATGTATGTGACTGAGTTTTGTCCCTTTTACTGTCCCCTGTAAATTAGCATATATAAATGTACTTTGTGATTAATATACATGGTTTCATAAATTGTTTACCCGAATGAAATAAATTGCTATAAATCATACAGATTATTTTGAATATGCCAACCCTAAATAAATAGTTTTTGGTCATTTTTATAAAATGAAAGGAAAATGATTTTTTTAAATCATAAAGTATGGGTCAAACAAAAAAGTATTTTCAATACAAAGAAGAATATTTTTATGAAAGTTGCCTTTAGCCGTTATTGTTGTCTTTATCCATTATAATAGCTCGTGATCCCATAGTATGAGATTAGGACTATATCCGTTGCGGAGTAATAGTATTACATTATTTTAATTATAATTTGAGGCACTACGTCTAAAGATAACTTCTCTTTAATATATGAAAGAAAAAGTTATTACGTTTGATGAACATTACTTCTACGCTTATCAATAGCTATTATATTTCTTAAATTCAAGTTATGTTATTGTCCGGATTTATCAAGATTGATTTATTCAAAAAGATAACATGGTCATATTTAACATGTTTTATGTAATGTTAGTAAGTCTGTAATTTACTACTTTAATAACATTTCATAATATTATTATTAAATATATAAATTTTAGAAGGCTACGTGTAAAGCAAAAATAAAGAAAATAAGTATAGAGTCATGATGGCAACATTTTTTAAAAATAAAAAGTAAAAAGCAATGTTCAGCGGACGGACGTCGTTTCGACTTTTGTATTCCGTCATGCAGTAATATTTTTTCATTCATGAATTTATTGTTAAAAAGTGATTTAAATGGTGTCGTCTACGTGAACGCTAGTTAGATTATAGTTAAAAATGATATTCTAGTATTCAGTATCGTTTAGTTCACCGTGTAGTTCTTGATAGGTCTGTGACAAGTACGGTAATGGTGGCCATGTCATGAAAATCCCCACAGCCATGGATGATAGCTCCGTATCTCATCACAACGGAGGACAAGTGGGATCTCAAATCGGAGTCAGTGTAAATAATAAACAAAATGAAGAAACGAGCCAAAGTGTCCATTATTCAATACCGGGCATTTTGCATTTCATCCAACATGAATGGGCGAGATTCGAACTCGAGAGATCACAATGGGAAGTAGACAAAGCTGAGTTTGAGGTGATTATTTTTGTATTTGTATCGATTTCCAATTAAAACATAATGTAGGACATAGCGGTTCGGGTGACCGTTTCCGTAATATACTACGTTTGAATGCAGTGTACTTTCAAGAAATCGTAACTGACAGGTAACAGAAAATAGCTAATTTGCGTATGACTTCTAATAATAATCATTTCCTTTATTGAAAACGCAAACAATGAATATGTAATACAAAACAATTTTACCTCAAGGAACATTGTAGGCAAGTGTCAAATCTGGCAGGGCATTGCACTTTACAGGGTATTATTACAACTATTGTTTTTATCACGCCTATTCAGTCATATGAATTATTTATTTTGCTATCCAATAATATTAAATAAACATTTAGTACAATTAAATAAAAAAAAAAACTAATAAAAATGACTGCTATCAAATTGCAAAAAATAACAAATTTATAAATATTGCAAATTTTTGTATAACAGGAAGAAATAAGAAATTAAATGTTATTTAATATTTTATGTTAACAAATTTACATAAATTAATTTTGCGTACTATAAGATGGTATTAAGCATAAATCAATAACATGCTTAATCTTAATTACACAATAAGGATATGTCCTTAATTAAATACTATTAATATAAATATACTTCAATGTTAATGTGTTTAGTTTTAGAAGTGTTTTATGTCTGGGGACATGTTACACATTCACACTTGTTACTTGATACTAACAATTATAAACTATATTAAAAATTACTGTAATTGCTTAACACAATTTAGGTATTATTTAACAATGTTAATGTTTAATTATTTTAAGAACAATTAACAAACCTAAGTATGATACAACCATTACAGAAACATTTGTACTCTTTATGTTATATGTTATTCTTTATCTAATTAGGTCATAGTTTGTAGGTATATTTATAGAAATCTTATGCTACAATTTAAATTATGTGTATTTAAATTATATATCATACATACACATATCAGGCACACTGGTCAAAAGTTATCATATAATAATTGTTGTTAATCAATATGTTAAAAAATCCACATGGTATTTTATTTATTTATAAAAATATCATTTGTTATGCCCAAGCCATAATCCAAAATTTTCATCACAGAAGTAAAAACGAAACTTAAAAGAGCTGTGTACATCTTCTTATTTCATATATGCAGCCATATGTGTAAATTTGCTATATTATGGATATATAACCTATATTTCTATAAAATAGTAAATTTACTATGAGTCATTTTGAAAACACAAATATTCATATTATTTAGTTTAATTAAATGACTATAGGGAGTAGAGGCAATAATTATGAGGAAGGCAATTGTGTTCAACCTTCAAAATCATAAAAAAAATCTAATAAGATGGCAAGTTGGTATCTTTTATGGGACATTATTTAATTTGAATTTTTGAATCTGTAATTTGCTTGTTATATATTTTTTTATAACTGTGAAAACAACAGATTAAACTAGTGAACAGCAAACTATTTAATATAATCATTCACTTCATTTAAATGTTATCTGATTTTCATGTCATAGGCACGGATCGCCTTCCTCCAAGGTGAGAGGAAGGGCCAAGAGAATCTAAAGAATGACCTAGTGAGGCGAATCAAAATGTTAGAGTATGCTTTAAAACAAGAAAGAGCAAAGTTCCACAAGCTCAAATATGGTGTGGAACTGCAACAAGGTGATATGCGCCCACCTCCAGAAGAGCCACCTTCAGAGCCGGAGCCTGCCGAGAGAGCACAATGGAAGCAAGGACGCCAACTTATTAAGCAATATCTGCAGGTTTGTATTTCAAAATACTCTTGAATTATGAGAATTAAAAAAAAAAGATTGACAATATTAATGTCAATTCTTTTGAACATGTGTCTATGCCTCTTAGAGAAGGGTTTAGCATATACTCCTCTATACTAGCCAATTGTTGGTTGTGAAGTGTCTACACAGTTTTGGAAACAGCACTTTAACACTCTTAGGTAGGTTTTTGTATACTATAAAAACAAATGATAATTAAACTGTAATATGCACATTACATCAAAAATCAGCATTAGATATTAAACCTAAAAGCCACCTGCATTTTTATCTGGGGCTCTACAGACAGGCCAAATTTTACTATAAGTCATATCACTGCTATGAATGCATAATTATTTGATATTTATTTGTAACGTGTGATTCACAGGAAATAGGCTACACAGACACTATTCTTGATGTTCGCTCAAACCGGGTACGGACTTTGCTCGGATTAAATAACGAGGAACAAGCTGAAGACCCAAATTACAGGAACTATGATAAACAGCATTACTCTATAAATTCATTGGCCCGCAAATATGAATATGGTATGTAAATTATGATACTTATTAATATAACCTAACCTAGCTAGGTGCTATAATGAACTGAGGTATTCAGCATTTACACCCTAGAAAAAGCAATAATAGAAACATTTACAAGTAAAAATAAAATAACACCACACCTACTTTTGCCTTATATTAGCAGATAAAGCACTGCTGTGTTATGGTTTCAAGGGTGTGGTAAGGAGATACACTTATATTAGGTATTAGGCATTACTAATGTCCCCTACATTAGTAATTAGAAAATTAAGATTAGATTTCTATCTAATCCTATGTGTAGTTGATTCCAATTGCCTTGGGCAGCAGTTGTCATTGACCATAAGGTGGTCTGCATATTTATTTGCAATAATTTGTATGTCTTTATGGTCACCTAATGGTTATTACAGCCATTGTAATAATAATTTTATTTCGGATGGTCTGTGGCCTAAAAATACCATTCAATGCACTAAACTAGAAACATGTACTGGAAAATTGATGTAAACAATAGTTGAAAAAAATTGGTGTTAAACACTTGCATGCATTAACACAATTATGCAGTAAATGTACTTGAACGCTTTATTAAAAGACTGTTTAAGTTTTGTTAATATAATGATTTCTTAGTTAATACATTGGTTAGTGGATTGTGTTCAGTTTTGAATTACTTTTCCATCAAAAATAGAATTATATTACAAATAATTTGTAGTCATGTAGGAAAAACTCCTACAATTTTAAGCAATGAGAATTCATTTACGATACGCGTAGAACACGACAAAGTAATGCAATGTTTGTTCAGGGCGATCGTTATTAGTCCCCTGGTTAATTTATATGTATAACAGTGTGTAACAGTAATAGTTACTCGTCGCTTCCTCCGTTGGACATACATACGTCATCGCGTACATTTTTGCAAGGTGAATGCGTGCACGTTGACACCTTCGGCTTTTGATTGGCTTCACTGGCCAGCTACAGCTGCCTGTTTTGCGGATCCGTCGCGCTAATCCGCTGTACGAGTACTGTAGTCTTTAGAAATGACTATATCACTCAAGGTAGCTTACGATGTACAACATGACGGTTTTATCTTTTATTAAATGTATTTTAATTTTTATATCTGTTTTATTGCGAATTAATATGAATCGTATAATATTAAGTACACAACAAATATTACGTAAAATGAATCGTTACAATTTCCTACTAGAAATATACAAGGTTCTAACGTATATCTATTAAAGATCTTTATATAATCGTCGAAATGTTTGATACGAATAATATATATATATAATTTAATTTAATTATTTTTGTAGTCCCACATACCAATATGCATGATTTGATAATAGAAAAGAATAAATTAAAATATTTCTTAACACAACCTTTGTAGCGCAGTTTCTAGACAACTTTCTCTTGTGTTCGATATTTTAACAGGCAGATGCAATATTGTATTAAAAGACATAAAATTAATAAACAGGAAAATATTTCGTCTTTCAAAATATGGTGCTTAACGATATTATATTTAGCAATTTTATTTACTCACAAAGATATTTTTAAGCTCATATTGTAGGTATATGAAAATGTTGTTGTATGTTTGTATGTTTTTAAAGATCTTAAATTAGGATGCGCACGTGCCTGTGTTTGCCTAGTAACAAAGATGGTGATGAAATCGAAAAAGCGAAGTAGGCATTGCCAGACACCAGACAGTTATTTTTTTTGTAAATGGTTCCCGAAAGTAATAATTTAATTTTATTGAGAACAAAAATGAAAAAAATAATAGTGTGTTTGAAACAACGTTTTAATATGCGTATTTACGCATGTACATAAATAAAGTCTGAACTAACATTTTACGTGCTAGTAGCACTAACACAATGATTATCAGGATTTTTTGGATATGAGTAAGTTTGTTTTAGGCTTAAGGATTTTAATACTTATTTGTCATCATTTTGTAGTAGAAATCACCAGTTGATTCTAATTTTATGCGTCAATTGACTATTTATATGGAACGGGTAATCCTCATTTCTAGGAATTGCCATGAATGTTATGCTTTCGGCACTAAATATATGGATAGTTTACGAAAATGATGTTAGCGTGAATAATAGTCTTTTTTTAACCACACGAAGAGTATGACTGGGTACTTTTTCTATAAAGATTTGGTTACAGATGTTAATGACCTGCAGTGACGATGTAACTCTATGTGACCATATGCTGCAATTATATTAAAAAGTCGACTTCATTTGTCTATTTTAGGATTATTTTGTAATATTCGATTCATTTGCTTTTGATGAATGGATAGTATCTGCCTGTTTATTATACAATTAACTACTTTCTATTCCTTTACATATATACTGGTCTTTACTTTCTTCTCAGAAAGAGAAGGATTAAAAGCAATTGTACAATTCATTTTCGTTATGGGTCTATTTCCACTATTTAATAATATACTTTTTTTATAAAAACTAATAAAATTTAGAAAATATATCACACCCTATTGTTATTAGGAAATCTATTAATTATTAGATTGTTTTGTTGTGTTTAAAAAAAAACATCGTAAATAAAAACATTATCTGAGTTTTAAAATACTGTTTGAATCATACATAATACACAAAAACCATTTAGAAATAATAATTATGTTTGGTATATTATATCGAATGTTACATCTGCCTAGGTGGTAAAGAACAGCAGCGTAAGGGCGGTGCGTCGACTGGCGGTGGATACAACGAAGAGGGGCTCTCGGTGCAAGAGACGGCCGCTGTGTTCGCCAACTTTGAGTTCCTGGCCAACCAGGACATGGATATGGATGAAATCGACGACTTGGAAGCTAAGCAGTCACACCACACTTCTGGGAAGCAAGGTATGTGAATTGCATGTCATTATCATGGTCCTAAGGAGAATCTGGGAGCATATAATGGTCCTATCTGTGATGATAAACGCAAGTTTATTCGTCAAGTAACTGTATGGATCTACGACAGGGTCCTACCGTAAGGCTAACAGAGCGGCCGCTGCTTATACCAAGGGTACTTGGTGTACTAGAGGGCGCCTCCAGCATGCCATTGGGGGCGACAAAATTAGTTTCTTTTTTTTAGGAAAATCTGTGAAATATGATTTTGCACCCGCGGGACGTACATTTAGGACGTGGCAAAATATTTAGACTTAGAGATCTTTTGTTTCGGTCGCACTAATGCAGAGACATAACGAATCTCGCTCTATCCTAAAATTTGCCTCAGGCCGGTACTGACTTTATATATTTGTATCATGTATTATAAAACGCGATATAATTCGTGTGTAAAGCGTAATATAATCGACTGATTCGCGACTGCAATAAATTGCCGTGATTAAACGGCTTAAACTTTATTCCTTACAGTCTGTAGATTTGTTCTCGGCTAGAATGTTGTGGTAGTAAATTTGTTTACATGTCTAGTAAATAGTAACATGTATGCTCGTACTCTTAGTAACTTAAATAATGCATCAATTTCTAGTTCAGGTTATTTTAGGTACAATTCTTCATATGGTTTAATTGTGGAAGTAAGCGTAATTTTGTTTTAAATAGCTGTGTGTTCGATGGTATTTAGTCCTAACTTTTATATTCAATTTGTAAACTATGTACATTGTCCACTTTTAATTACTATTTTCGTGAAAGCGTTGCTTGTCGCGTGATTATTACAGTGTGATTGTGATTTTAATAATAGCTAAGTAATCCATTGTTTTACGTATCAAAAGACTATCGGCTTGTTCTATTTAACTGGTTCTATCCACTGTTTGTTATTCAGAAAAATGCTTTTAATATTAAAGAATTGGACACTGATTACAAGTATTTAAAAATCCTACAATAAAGGATATTTTTTGGTTTATCATTTATCGTTTGATCTAACATCTTTTAAGGATTTTCATAATATTTGTATTGGGGTAACTTATATTAAATGTATCATTTCAATAACAAAATACACATACATACTTATTAAATCGATAAAAAGAGGACCTGGGATGGGATGTTTGCATATAACCTATATTTATTTATAGCTACTGCTCTTTAAAATAGATGTAATAAAAGGGTAAACTTAACGCTTGATAAAATATATCCTTTGTAACAGGAGAGGAAGTCGATCACGAAGCCGAGGAGGTTTTAAACGAGCTGAACTTGTTAACGGAGAGCGAAGCAGACGGCGGTGGGCAAGGCGATGAGTATCCCGTTGGTGAGTGAGCTGATATTATTTAATTTGATATATTCTTGGGTTCATGAAGGGACCGGCAAGTAGTTTTTAGTGGGGTCCGCTCCGGATATCATTGAAAAAGTAAAAAACAAAAATTGGCGTGGTTTTCATATGTGTAAAACAGAACAACAGAACAAACCCTTGTTCTATGAAAATATTATTTGTGTTATATGGGGTTAGTTCTATGAAAGTATTATTTGTGAATTGTGAATATTTGGCGGTCCTAGATTCAACCTTCCACAGTCCGAATACGGACGACGCTTTTGCTGACCGCCGGCCTAGTGGATTGAAACTTGGTCTCTCAATCGGAGGTTCCGAGGTTCGAATCCCACTATTCTCTGATTAATTCAAAGTTATGTACTTATTAGCAATCTTCCTTCACTGCTAAAGCTAACGATGCTTATCGGTCGCTTTAGCAGTGCAGGAAAATATCGTAAAATAAATCGTAAGGGACAATACGTTTGAAGTCTACACATCCGCATTTGGACAACGCGCTGATCTACGGCCTAAACTCCTCTCATTTTGAGATAAGACCAGCAACAATACCCAGCAATAGATAAGTAATGGATTGATGACAATTCTTGGGTTGATTGTATCGGCACTGCCGCGACATCCATTTTCATAGTATAATAGTCGTATCTTATATCGATTTGGAAGGTGTGGCACATGCGGGGCGCACTGATTTATTTCCCAATTGTCACCTGTGACCTTGAATTTGAACTCAAATTCGATTCTAGGCTATAAATGTAACCATTAACAGATTATTTTTAGATGTCTAAAATAAACTTCTGAAATAACGTCGATCTAATATTGGTTTATTATTAAAAACGGTTTTTATTAAAAAGAACGGTATTACTTAAGAAATAATTTCATTAACAAACGAATTGACATCTACCATTTGACGAAGTATTTTACATGCTGGAATTTTGTGTTGCACCCTTTTTCTGAAACCCTGTGTACGTATAACCAATTATATCAAAGTCTATTTTATAGCAGTTCATTAAATGGGTGATACTGGGATATTTGTAATGGATTTATACAAATAAATAAAATTAATGTGATTATGATGCCACTGAAGTTGCCCTTATAAAAGGGTGTATTACGTTCATATCTTTTATATTTTAAAATGATTAATAAATGTTACATTATTGTATTTAAATTTTGAACCTTTCATATTACAAATGATTCCATGAACTGAACAATGGCCTCAATCTGAGAGAACACCCGTGTCCCGGAGTGGGACAATAATGGGTTAACGACAACTCAATGTGTGTACTGAAATGTAATGTCATAATTAAGCATATACCTACAGGGGCAGTTACAAATTGTCAGTTACAATATTTTCACTTACACTACCACCGAATGGGGCCGACTTCACAATCTCACACAATCTCTGACACAATCTCAACTGAGAAGAATCAGCAAATAATTCAGACAGATTGTCTTCTTTCTTTGTAACTTTTATTTTTAACCATGTGTATTGATGCATTGTGTTTGCAGTGAAGTTCCCAGGCAGTAACGTCGGCGGTGCGGCCGTGGGGGCCGGCGAGGCGGATGAGAAACCTCTGGCGCTCGGCGAGCTCGCCCAGCTCACCGTAAGCAACGAGCCGGAGGCGTACGACGTTGCTAGCGCGAACAAGGAGTCTTTCCGCAAGACATGGAACGCTAAGTACACGTTGCGCTCGCACTTTGATGGGGTGAGTGTGGATTGTGGATTTGTTCTTGCCGCTTTGTGCAAATTGATTAGAGTTGTGTGTTAAAGGGATATTACGTCGTGTAATAAAAAACTTCTCGCTCTATTAAGGATACATAACTACAGCGATTTACACGTCCAATTTAAACGTAAGGTAAGACGGATATTTTGAAGCTATAAATCTTGTGTAATGTAAAATGTAATACTTCATCTTAACAGAAAAAAATAGCACACAAGGCAGTTAAATATATCCAATATAAGGATATTAAAATTTATGCAAGAATTATTTAATTCTTTCTGATTTTGCTCTTGTTTATGATATACGATCATATTAATAAAGAGTTTATTCACGTTTCCTCGATCTGATCGACCATAAATCTGTTATTACGAAAGTATGTCGATATGTATAAAGGTAATGTTATCCGAGGCTAACTTTTACGTAGTTTACAATCGAACATTATGTTAACAATGTTTCCAGGTGCGCGCGCTCGCGTTCCACCCGACCGAGGCGGCTTTGGTCACCGCATCCGAAGACCATACGCTGAAGCTGTGGAACTTGCAGCGTACTGTGCCCGCCAAGAAGTCCGCCGGGCTTGACGTGGAGCCCCTTTACACTTTCCGAGCGCACACCGCGCCAGTACTGTGTCTTGCGATGGGAGCCCCGCGATCCGAGGAGTGCTTCTCTGGTGGCCTTGACGGCACTATTCGCGTGTGGAACCTGCCGCCACCCACCGCTGATCCCTACGATCCGTATGATCCCGCTGTGCAGGTGATTTAGATTTATTTGCAAATTAACATTAGTCTGGTCTGAAAATTAACACGAAAGTCTATTGCACATGGATTCTCTTTACACGTTCCGAATACATACTTACCCTGTGTTATTTCTTGCGATGGGTGCTCCGCAATTCAAGGAGTGCTTATCCGGCGAATTCGATTGATAAAATAATTTGCGTGTCGACCCTGCTACCGTCCAAATATTATCCCATTGATCCATATTTGTTTATTATTTGGAAAATTAGGTAATGCATTGTCGGGATTAACCAGTGCTGTAAAGTCTATAAATGCTGCATTGTATTACAATGTTTTATTACGACAGTATTTTAAAAGGTGTATTTGTGGCAATGCAATATTGTAAACATGTTAAAACTGAACGACTTCATGGTTTAATTGTAATGGCGTTACAACTATTTCTGTTTATATAACTGTAGTGACGTAGACTTCGTAGTGCCGTATGTATTTAGTTGACATTAAACAAGGTGTGGTACATATAGGAGGTATTCAATCTTTGATTGTTGGAGGTAACACATCTGTCACTAATCATATGAAAGAGATGACGTACTTGGTGTAAACTAAAAAATAACTGTATTCTGGCTATTAAATGGCTACGGTTGTAGTAGATTACATACATTATATAAAATATCTGTTAATATTATCTAATGTACTTTAAGGTGTGTTATAAATGGTTCAGTTTTGTTAAAATTTCGGTTTCAAGCTTGAAACGCGACACTATTCTTGTTTTTGTGATTTTTTATTATAGAAGTAGCAAACAACTTTGCAGTCCACTTGATAGAAAACGCGGTTACCAACTCACTTTCATCTTATGCAACCTTAGTAAACTGAGTAGTAATGCATGTAATCTTTATATTTAGTTTTATGATAATTTTACTTGTGATCCACCCTAGATGCGAATATTAACGTAAAGCAAACGAGCATACAGTCCGCTTGATGGTAAGTGGCCACTACAATTCATGGATACTTGTGATAAACGTTAGATAAGATTAGCATTTTACTTATGTTCAACTCCAAATGCTATTTTTTATTTAATTTACTTATGCACACAGAACGAACAAACATACACAGAGCGTATATATAACATAATATGTAAAGGTACTGCTTATTTCTAATTTTTTTTTTGCGTGGCGGCTTCTAGTTCTTATGGCAATTTCGTCACTGATAAGTTAACTAACATGTGTAATGTACAGGGTCCAGTGCTACGCGAGCACTCACTACAGTAGAGTTTTTTCTGTGTTGTGAGTGCCGTAGACACACACAAAAACGAAAACACAAACGCCCATGTCGAGAACTGAAATTCAAATTCATCACTCCAATGTCTGTCTAGCTAGGAAAGAAACCCGGGACTAATTGCGCGTCCGACCAATACGGCGCCCATTCCGCCAGGAAGGTCGTTGAAAATCGTG